>CANTFG010000129.1:128715-338809 GCA_947652605.1 Elmis aenea | reverse complement strand
TCGAATGCTTTTCCCAAGTTCATAAAACATAAACGTATTTCCTTGTTTTTTGTTAAGCTCTTTTCGATTGTTTGTCTTAATAAAAAGACTGGGTTTCCTCTTCTAAAACCGTATTGGGATTATTCTAGTGTGTTTTCTATTTTTTCTTTTAATCTGCCTTCCAGTATTTTCCCTGGTACACTCATTAATGTTATTCCTCTATAGTTAGGTTAGAACAATCCCTTTTGTCCCCTTTCTTGTATAATGGTAGGATTATTCCAGTGTTCCAATTCCTTGGTACTTTTCTTGATTTTATTAGTTCGTTCAATAGAACTCTTAGAGCTTCTTTCCCTAATTCTTCCATGTATTTAATCATTTCCGGTGTAATGCCATCGTTACCTGCGGCTTTTCCAATCTTTAATTTTGCTAATAAATATATCAAACCTTATATCAGTTGCAAGAGAAATAAATCTTTTAGAATGGACCCTCCAAACTTCTTGTATAAAAAGGGCAATGCATTGATTGTTAAAATAAACATTTCAAGTTAAAAAACAAATCCTTTGGAGTTAAATTGATGTCACAAAAACCATGCATTGTTGAGCAATTGTTATCTTGATTTTAATTTCCATCGAAATTTTCATTTGTTTATTATCACTATTCAATTTTTTTACTGCATTTTAATTTAATTTTAGTTTTAATTTCACAGTTTATTTAATGGTGAAATTCAGTGAGTTTGCAGCGGTTTACACAAAAGACCTGATAAAATAAAGGTCCGTCACCTTAGCAGCACCACTTTCTTCAATCATAATAAAACTTATGCCATAATTTTGTGCTAATTTTGTGCTATTTTGTGCCGTAAAAATAAAATTTTGTGCCAACTTCAGAAAAAAGTTATAAACAATTTTCACTCGAGGTTGCTAAGGTGACGCGTAAGCACCACCTTGTCTGAATTAAAATTTGTTTATGCCATAATTTTGTGCTAATTTTGTGCTATTTTGTGCCGTAAAAATAAAATTTTGTGCCAACTCCATAACGAAGTTATAAACAATTTTCACTATTTTTAGGTCCGTCACCTTAGCAGCACCACTTTCTTCAATCATAATAAAACTTATGCCATAATTTTGTGCTAATTTTGTGCTATTTTGTGCCGTAAAAATAAAATTTTGTGCCAACTTCAGAAAAAAGTTATAAACAATTTTCACTCGAGGTTGCTAAGGTGACGCGTAAGCACCACCTTGTCTGAATTAAAATTTGTTTATGCCATAATTTTGTGCTCATTTTGTGCTATTTTGTGCCGTAAAAATAAAATTTTGTGCCAACTCCATAACGAAGTTATAAACAATTTTCACCTGGTGCTGCTAAGGTGACGCGTAAGCACCACCTTGTCTGAATTAAAATTTGTTTATGCCATAATTTTGTGCTAATTTTGTGCTATTTTGTGCTGTAAAAATAAAATTTTGTGCCAATTCCATAACGAAGTTATAAACAATTTTCACCCGGTGCTGCCAAGGTGACGCGTAAGCACAATCTTAGGTATCTAAATTAAATTAATTGTTATAATGTTGTACCTACTCTTTATTGTCAACTCCAGAACGAAGTTATAAACAATTGTTTAATTGCAGAACCAAAATTATGATATTTTATTGTTATTGTCAGTAAGTTTTAAATTGTTTAATAATTGTATAAATATTTAATAACATTCTACAATGTAAAACTATACGAGTCAACTATACAAGACAATAATCTGTGACATACCCCACTGGTAATATACGAGTAATTAGATGCTTATTACCTTAGATCTAGTTTTTTTATCTACGGTAAGCGCCTTATTTGATGTTTGGGCTCGTGATCGTCAAATCTTTGTGAAGGACTACTTCACGTCGTTTTGCGTAGAACTCTAGGTTTAGATCAGCTGTTAAGGGTGTAGAAAGTAAATAAAACAACACGCGTTATGTATAAAATGGTATTTATTGTGAATTCTTGTTAGGTACCATTTATATATTTCATACTTTGAACAGATTATCATTCAGATATTGTTGAAAATGCGACGTAGCATGGTTGAGGTTGAGTGTATCGATGTTTGTGTGTAAGATGGTGGAAATGATGATCCTACGGATCATACCTGACAGCGATCTCTCGCCCAGGTTAGACTTCTATGACAGAACCGGGAAGGACCAACCTAGTGTGCCTTCGCCTTCTGCTAGCGATAACTCGCTCAAAAAGCGAATGCACTAGGTCAGAATAGGAGGTAAGCCGCCGGAACACCCTCAAAGCAAATACTCGCCAAGGAGCTTCCAAACAGATTCACCAGGAGGACTAATATCTGGAGTAGCTCTGACAGCGATAACTCGCCCAAAGTTTTGGAAAAAAGGAAAAAGAAAGGTCACGTGTTTGTTCCGCTATTTTCTCCCACCCTAAACTTGCAAAATCTATCATTTCTAATCTACTATAACAAATATACAGGTATTATTCAAAGTAATCCAAAATTTCTTTAATTAATTAACAGAGTATTGAGATACAGAGTTGGTTAACTGGGCCAAAACAAAACTATCTGTGATTGAAGAACAACTATTCTGCGGAAATAAAATGCTTATTTGAAATCATACTCAAAATATTTTTTAATATTATAAGGACACTTTTTAGCGTAGATTTGAAATTTGTTATTAGTTTTTACCTATCTTCATTTGTTTTTATTATTTTAACATGAACTTTTTATTTTAAATACGAGTTGTAGTTGGCTGTGACACCATTAAAAAGGCAATTCTCTAAAACTACGTAAGTTATTACAATAATATTGTATTTATTAAGTTTAATCAAATAACCATTGAACAACAAAACAAAACATCACATAACCATAACCATAACCATCTGTACTTAATTAAATACACAAAAATAATTTAAGATATTTGTTACATTGCATAATAATTTATGATTTTTTAATTTCCATTACTATTGTATCTAAATTATAACATGCTTTTTTATGAATAGTACAAACACTTTCTTTTTTAAGATTATTTTCACAAAATAGTTGCTCTTTATTCACAAATCATTTTGGCCCATTTAACTAACTCTGTATCTCATACCGTGTACGAAATCTCCATGCTGTTCACGATAACTGTGACACCCTGTATACAAACTCTCCCAGAAAGGCTCACATCAGTACCTATCATATTATACAGGGTGCACCACGACCCTGAGATTCTTCGATAGCTCCTTTATTAATGAAAATATCAAAAAATGTTTAATACAAATATTGTGCGAACTTATTTTCTACATAACCTAAAATTATTTTCAAATATACAGGGTGTTTCGTTTGACCGGCACATATAAAAATTTAATTTTTTTAAATAGAACACCCTGTACATTTTTACATTTTTGGATTCTTCTTAAAATTTACTTTAAAAAATGTAAAAAGTTATATGGGTCTTAAGTCAACCGTTTTCGTAAAATTTACATTTTTTGAAATTTTTGAGCAATACAGCACTTTCAATTTTTTTTAACATTAAAGTTGTTTAAAATAGCGGTAAAATTTCGTTTAAAATTTAAATTGACAATAGATTAATTAACAAATTGCGCTAGCTACATTTTAAAAATATTATACAGGGTGTTTTTTACGCTTGGTCAAACTTGTGAAACTTTAAACATCGATAAGTAATTTTTCTTAAATGCAACACCCTGTATATTTTTACATTTTCTTGTAGAGAATTTAATTGTGTTTCGAAATTATTAAGCATGTCCTATACCTAAAGTTAATATTTTTCGGGCTATCTCGATTTTTATTAGTATTACTAAGGCAATTAAAATATTTTAAAGTGGTCCATGGACGTGTCGTAATTTTTCAAAGAATTTTTAAACAAAAGAATAAAAAGAGCTGCAACTTTAATTTTAGTCCAATAATGTACCCCTTTTCCCCGAAATTTATCATATAAATTGTTTAAAATTATATCCTTGTTCATGTTCTACGCACAGCCGTAGATGTTGTCTCAAAGACTCTAGCACTCTTGATAACATTTCGGGGGTTATACCATTAAAAGCAACACAGCAAGTAATGCAGTTGCCGAACACAAAATATCCTAATAGATGGATAGGGCGAGGTAGACCAATCTCCTGGCCACCTAGGTCACCTGATCTTACCCCTATAGATTTATTTTTGTGGGGACCCATAAAACAAGTGTATCAAGACCCCCCAACAACTGCTGAAGATGTGCAGAACAGGATTCGTGATGCTTTTGATGGTATAACCCCCGAAATGTTATAAAGGGAGCTAGAGTCTTTCAGACAAGGTCTACGGCTGGGCGTAGAACAAGGACATAATCTTTAACAATTTATACGATAAATTTCGGTAAAATGGGTTACATTATTAGCCTAAAATTAAAGTTGCACCTCTTTTTATTCTTTTGTTTAAAAATTCTTTGAAAAATTACGACTTACGTCCATGGCCCACTTTAAAATATTTTAATTGCCTTAGTAATACTAATAAAAATCGAGATAGCTCGAAAAATATTAACTTTAGGTATAGGACTTGCTGAATAATTTCGAAACACAATTAAATTCTCTACAAGAAAATGTAAAAATATACAGGGTGTTGCATTTAAGAAAAATTACTTATCGATGTTTAAAGTTTCAGAAGTTTGACCAAGCGTAAAAAACACCCTGTATAATATTTTTAAAATGTAGCTAGCGCAAAGTGTTAATTAATCTATTGTCAATTTAAATTTTAAACGAAATTTTAACACTTTTTTAAATAACTTTAATGTAAAAAAAAATTGAAAGTGCTGTATTGCTCAAAAATTTCAAAAAATGTAAATTTCACGAAAACGGTTGACTTAAGACCCATATACCCTTTTACATTTTTTAAAGTAAATTTAAAGAGGAATCCAAAAATGTAAAAATGTACAGGGTGTTCTATTTAAAAAAATTAAATTTTTATATGTGCCGGTCAAACGAAACACCCTGTATATTTGAAAATAATTTTAGGTTATGTAGAAAATAGGTTCGCACAATATTTGTATTAAACATTTTTTGATATTTTCATTAATAAAGGAGCTATCGAAAAATCTCAGGGTCGTGGTGCACCCTGTATACCTAATATAAAAGTATAATCTCAAATTTTACAGGATGTCCACCTATTGTGTATTTCCTTTATATCTGGTTTAAAAAATTAAAATGAATATTTAGCAACAACATTTGTCGGAGAGTTTGAGTTCCATAACTTTTTACTTTAAATACAATACGCTGCATGAACTTTAATTTTTGATTCTAAAAGAAATGGTTTATCAAAAATGTATGATGTTCATCATATCAAAAATCAATCGTTTTGGCGTTAAGTTTTTTTAGTCCATTAAGCAACATCTTAAACATAAATGAAGTTTTTAAATAAAAATCCCTGTATTTGTTACATATTGTTGTAGATAATTTAATCCTACTTAGAAAACTATACGGTCATTTATTTAAAACCATTATTTGTTGATTATTTGCTTTTTTACACATGTTTATTGTATTAAAAATTGTCTTGTATAGTTGTCTCGTATAGTTTTGCATTGTAAAATGTTATTTAATATTTATAAAATTATTAAAGAATTTATAACTTACTTGCAATGACAATAAAATATTAACTAAAAATATCATAATTTTTGTCCTACAATTAAACAATTGTTTATAACATCGTTCTGGAGTTAAAAAAGAGTACAACATTATAACAACTAATTTAATTTAGAAAAGATGGGGCTTACGCTTGATCTTGAAAGCAACGGGAGAAAATCGTTTACTTTTAGTTTTTTCCATCAATCTATCGTTGTGGCGTTTGTTTTGTTTAGTCCATTAAGCAACATTTTAACCATAAATAAAGTGTTTAAATAAAAAAGCCTGTATTTGTTACATATTGTTGTAGATAATTTAATCTTACTTAGAAAACTATACGGGTGTTGTTATTTGACTTAAATTAATATTTGTCTAGTGGACAATGTAATAGAGTATTTTTTACTGCAGTATTTTTCGTTTAAGAATTACACTTTTTTTAGCAAATATAATTTGTTGATTTGTAACATCTGCACACTGCACAGTTAAATAATAATCATTTATTGTGTTAATCACAAGATATAGAGTATGTGTTGTAAATGCGTGCTTAACGTATTATTCCCAAACGTTTACTTTAAGCTTTTGCCATAAATCTATCAAAAAATATTGATAAGTTACTATAACCTTGCTTCTGAAACGTATTTGCATTTTTGATTGACAAAGGAAGTAAAGTATAAATGAAACATTAATGGTAACAAGAATTCACAATAAATACCATTTTATACATAACGCGTGTTGTTTTATTTACTTTCTACACCCTTAACAGCTGATCTAAACCTAGAGTTTTACGCAAAACGACGTGAAGTAGTCCTCCACAAAGATTTGACGATCACGAGCCCAAACATCAAATAAGCCGCTTACCGTAGATAAAAAACTAGATCTAAGGTAATAAGCATCTAATTACTCGTATATTACCAGTGGGGTATGTCACAGATTATTGTCTTGTATAGTTGACTCGTATAGTTTTGCACTGTAGAACGTTATTAAATATTTATAAAATTATTAAACAATTTAAAACTTACTGACAATAACAATAAAATATCATAATTTTTGTTCTGCAATTAAACAATTGTTTATAACTTCGTTCTGGAGTTAACAATAAAGAGTAGGTACAACATTATAACAATTAATTTAATTTAGATACCTAAGATGGTGCTTACGTGTCACCTTGGCAGCACCGGGTGAAAATTGTTTATAACTTCGTAATGGAGTTGGCACAAAATTTTATATTTACGGCACAAAATAGCACAAAATTAGCACAAAATTATGGCATAAACAAATTTTAATTCAGACAAGGTGGTGCTTACGCGTCACCTTAGCAGCACCGGGTAAAAATTGTTTATAACTTCGTTATGGAGTTGGCACAAAATTTTATTTTTACGGCACAAAATAGCACAAAATTAGCACAAAAATATGGCATAAACAAATTTTAATTCAGACAAGGTGGTGCTTACGCGTCACCTTAGCAGCACCGGGTGAAAATTGTTTATAACTTCGTTATGGAGTTGGCACAAAATTTTATTTTTACGGCACAAAATTAGCACAAAATTATGGCATAAACAAATTTTAATTCAGACAAGGTGGTGCTTACGCGTCACCTTAGCAACCTCGAGTGAAAATTGTTTATAACTTTTTTCTGGAGTTGGCACAAAATTTTATTTTTACGGCACAAAATAGCACAAAATTAGCACAAAATTATGGCATAAGTTTTATTATGATTGGAGAAAGTGGTGCTGCCAAGGTGACGGACCTATAATACATCACCTTTTCTGATGAAAGCAAATTCACCTTTTTTTAATAATTTTCCTTTTGCTTTGAAAGCAACTGGTAAACTTCTGTTAGTCCGTATTGTCCCACACACTCTTACTTTCTTCTTTTTCATAGCTTCTGCGATATGTACACTATTGTAATAGTTGTCTTGGTAAACATGATGCCACACTCCTACGCATGGTTGTAATAAAGAAAATATCGTTTCTTCTAGTTTTTTGCCAGTTCCAGAATATATTTCCAAATTTATTATATAGCCTGTATCGCTTTCGGAAAGCATTCTCACTAACAGGCCATATTTATTCAATTTTCCGGGATTGTACGTCCTAAACGATAGTCCATGGAATCATTGCCTCATCTAAAGAAATATGCTGTTTGGGTTTGTAGACTTGTGTAAATTTGTTTTTAAAATATTCCAACACTGGTTGTATTTTTACTAATCTTCCGCTGTCAATACTTTGTGCTGTGTTATCATTGAAATGCCATGCTCGCCATATTTGCGAAAATCCATTCCTGCTCATAGAGCGTGAAAAAATCGGCGTTTCAATTAAAAGATCCCTCGACCAGTAATCTTTAATGTGGTCTTTTTTAATTTGACCCATAAAAATAATTAGTCCAAAAAATTTCTTCATGTGTATAGGTAGTGGTAATATCTGTAAATTTTGCCGTTTTTGCAAACACTTTAAATTTATGTTTATTTTGATTGTAATATAAGTTGCTCTGATATGTTAACATATCAAAAAAATCTTCTCCGATAAACAAATTAAGTATACTTTCCACACTACTTGGATTATCTGGTATAATTTTTACTCCACAATCGCCGGCAAAAGATTCTACTGTTGGAAGTTCGTCTATATCTAACCATGTATCTTCCTCTTTAATTTTATCTAAATAATTAAGCTAAGAATATCAGCAAAAAATACGTTAACTTGGCAATATGATGTATATCAGGCCAAACGTAAACTAACAATGACAACAGTATTATTTTAACGCAATTAACGCGCGTAACCGGTCCAATATGCATGGCAGGTATAAAGTTAATCTACGTCACCGGTCCCAACCTAAAGTCCATTAAATTTACCGGTCCTTTGCACATATTTCAGGTAATTGCTGCCGGTCCGATATGTGTTAATATACAAGAAACAACTTTAGGCTGATGTAAAATAATCTGTAAAAATTACGTTATAAATGAAAACAACCACATTTACAAACAAAATTTGTGATATGCTTGTATGGGGCGAAGAATTGTGGTGGCGAAGAATGTTCCGGGCACGGTTTCTTTCAAGCAATCGTTAAAACAACAGAATGACAGTTTGTTTTACCAGATATATTCTTAATCGAAAAATCGAGTTATCGGTGATAACTCTAAAACAAAAGACGATAACCAATTTTAGTTTTCACCAATAAATTTTCTCTAAAAAAGAGATCGAGGAAGCGGGGTCCGTTTTTTGATACCTTTTATAGTTACAGAGATTCCCTATGAAAACATCGAAATTTGCCCATCCTATACATGAAACCTTAATCTGTAAGCAAAATTTTATCGATTTGTTTGATTATGTCACAATGTTGCAAAACATTAAACCTCATTAATGTCTATTTAAAACAAAACTTATTCGATAGTTTTACGTCCAATTTTAAGCAATCAACTGCAGTCATAGCGACAGACTTTTACTTCGTGATCTCTAAAGCGTGAGTTCGTTAACCATTTTGCGAAAGCTCTTTAGTTGAAATATTGTCAGTTTATTATAGAAGCTGTAGAAAAACAACTGTTTTTACCCCTCATTTTAAAGCGAAGGAATGTAAACAGAAAGTGTTGTTGAATATTTATTTACGTTAGTTAAAGTTCACTGTTTTCTTTGTAGATCAGTGTGTACTGAAAATAGAACTATTATACTCGTTTTGTCATTGTTTAAGAAGCAATGACAAAGCACATAATATTATGAAAACGATGAAAACAACACTAATAAAAACATATCGATACAAATAAGCTAAAAGTATTATTAACTTTTGCTTTGTATTGCAGTGACTCGTAGAAGTCATAAAAACACAATATGCTTTAACCCTGCTGTTTCCCTCGGGTCAATATGGCCCATTTTAAAATTAAAAGTCTCTTACATCTTTTGTCTTTTAATATTTTTCATTGATATTTTATGAGTTTGTTTATTTAGTTGTAATGTATCACTACCCAAATTATTTTTTAAAAATTATGTTGTTGTTCGTGGTAAGAAAAATGTAAAAGATGTATCCTTCGGGTCAATATGACCCTTATGTGGAATATTAGCTATGACTTGTAAAGTAAAACTGTAGTACTAAAGGGTCTTTCAACAGGGACGCTCGAACTTTGTCAGGTTATAGCAGCCATGTTTTTAAAGTAACATCTGTCAAATTTGTTGTCAATTGTTTAGTAGTGTACGGCAAATTACCATGGAAGGTTATAGCGTTAAACAACGTCTGCAAATCATCAAATTTTATTATCAAAGTTACTGCTCCGTTCGAGAAACGTTCCGAGCAATACGTGATTTTTATCCTCGCCACAACCGTCCTGCCGAGTCGACTATTCGATATGTGAACAAGCAAAATTGTCGGATTTGGGGCGATACCAATTCATACCAGATACACCAGCACCAAATGCATCCCGAGAAAGTCACTGTTTGGTCGGATTTTGGTCTGGCGGAATCATGGGTCCGTACTTCTTCCAAAACGAAACTGGCAATGCCATAACCGTCAACGGCAAGCGCTACAGATCGATGATAAGCAACTTCTTGTGGCCTAAACTGGATATGAATACCGATAACATGTGGTTCCAACAGGACGGCACTACGTGCCACACAGCACATGCCACGAGGGACATTCTGAACGAGCGAATTAAGGGCACGGTTATCTCGCGCGGCGGTGACGTGAACTGGCCACAAAGATCGTGCGATTTAACGCCTTTAGACTTCTTCTTTTGGAGCTATCTTAAATCGCAAGTCTTTGCGAATAAACCGCAAACAATAGACGCCCCCAAAGTCAATACAACAAACGCCATCCAGCAAATTAAGCCAGATTTATGCGACAAAGTCAATGAAAATTGAACCTCCCGAATACGTGCCACCAAGCAAAGCCGCGGTGGACATTTGAACGACGTTCTATTCCATACTTAATGCCATAAAATATACTTTCAAATAAAAAAAAAATTGAGTGGAAATCTCACACACAACTTGATTTATTTACATTTTAAAATCGAGCGTCCTTATTGAAAGACCCTTTATAATCATTTTGTTTGAAACTCGTGGTTATTAATTTTATTAATATCTAACAGTAACAAGTTCATAAATGATTTCTTAGGTCTACGATAGCTATTTGTATCAAATCGATGAGCAAACAGCTCTGCAAGTCTGAAAAAATAAATTACTATGCGTGTTGATTCATACATCTATTGCATTAGTGATTAGTGTATACAGGGTGGTCCACTTTTAATAGCAGGCCTTTAACAGTCGATAGAAAAACTTGTTTTAAAGCGAATATTCCTTCAACATGGGTCCAAAAACGCTTCATTTTAAAGATACAGAGCGTTGAAATTTTCGAAGAAATACGATAATGTTTAACCGTTTCTCAACCAGTAGATATATTTAAACCAAACTTGGTAAACAGCACCACCTTACATGTTACCACAATCTGTGAAAATTTCAAGTCCCACAAGCAATCAGTGGCGGAGTTGTGGGGGTTCAGTTTCAATAAATTTTATAAAAAAAAGTAGTGACCTGTTTAGAATCAAACTTGAACTTAATTTTGGGTAGAACATTATATTCTAAACTAAAAGTGTCTCTTGATTTTTCTTGATATCTGTCACCGTTTGGCGTGAAATTTGTTTTATTTTACTATTTTCGCGAAAAATTTGCTCCAAAGTTCGATCTAAAAATAATAGCTAATATCCGTAATAAAGAAGTAATTACCAATTTTTGCAGTTTTTAATAACAGAACATACTAATGATGAGGGAAGAAGTTCCGCTAAATTGACGATTAATGAGCATTTACTCTGCAAGTTGCAATTTTCTGCTTTTCGCGATATTTTTAGATCGAACTTTTTCGCGAAAATAGTAAAATCAATCAAATTCTACGCCAAACGGTGTCAGATACCAGGAACAGTCAAGAGACACTTTTTGTTTAGAATAAAATGCTCTATCCAAAAACAAGTTCGAGTTTGATTTTGAACAGGGCCGTACTAGTTTTTTTATAAAATTTATTGAATCTGAACCCCTACAACTCCGCCACTGGTTGCTTGTGGGACTTAAAATTTTCACCGATTGTGGTAACCTGTAAGGGTGGTGCTGTTTACCAAATTTGGTTGAAATATATCTACTGGTTGAGAAACGGTTAAACATTATCTTTATTTTTTCCAAACACCCTGTATCTTTAAAATGAAGCGTTTTTGGACCCATGTAGATATGGAATATTCGCTTTAAAGTAAGTTTTTCTATCGACTGTTAAAGTCCTGCTACTAAAAAATGGACCACCCTGTATAAAGGCATCTCCTAAATTGCTGACTTCAGTTTTACACCTCCAGCATAAAGAATTGTTCTAGTTTGCTTATTATTATTTCGTAAGTAATGGCAACTCGATTTCTAAAAACTGAAGATTTAGTTTAGAGGCACTACTAAATGCATCACTGGCGAAGAAATTTCTGAAAAAGATAATCATACAAGTGAAGACAACGAACGAAACGTCACATTTGGATTACAACGCTTCAGATAATGATAATAGTGGTTTTGTTCAAGCAGTGCAAGTAATTTAATCAAAGGACAAAAATGTAAATTGGAATTTGGAAACATTTTCACAACATGGAAGAGCATACAGCGCAAACATCTATCTATATATATAAAAATGAATGTATGTATGTATATTTGTCCTTTATGCATTCCTATACCACTGATCTGATCCTGACCAAATTTGGCACAGACAATCTATAGGACCATGGAAAGAACATAGGCTATATGAGAATTCCCAAAAGTTTCAAAAATTCCCAAAAGAACCAAAATTCCCAAAAGATCCAAATATCACAAAAGTTTCAAAATTCTCAATAGATACAAAAATTCTCAATAGATACAAAAATTCTCAATAGATACAAAAATTCCCAACAGATCCAAAATTTTCAAAAGTTCAAAAACGTCCACCGGGCGCGAGCGCGAAGCGCGAGTAGTCTGTGATTGATAAAAAAATTCACCGAGCGAAGCCGGGTCACTACGCTAGTAATAAATATAAGAAACGCTCGGTCCAACGAGGTATGCTATTTCCAAAATAAACAATCTAGAGTCTTGATTCCAAGCAATTTTCAACAACATGCTTCTGAATCGCGTTTTTCTTCGTTACTGAAATCTTTGATACGAACTTATTACGATGACAAGTACCTAATAAGATTTCAAATTTTTGAATTTGCTGATTGGTTGTCATGGTAACCTTCATAAACTACAATGTCCGAAACGCATTTTTTTTTGAATTTTGACAATGAATGTAGAAGTAAAGTAACACGTGTGATACCTAATACATCAATAAATTCAGAAAAATTAATTCTATTTAATTATGTAAATAGCAAAAACTACGCTCATAAGAAAAAATAAAGATGGTTGTCATAAAACAAAAACGAATCGACCTAGAATAAATTAGTGACTTCTATCTGATGCGGCTTAAAAAGTTGCTCTGGCAATGTTTTTACACATTTGAAATATTTTATAATCCAAAGGAGTAAAGGACGATTTTAAAAAAATTGTATTTTCCGGTTTTTCCTAATTTTCTCGGATATCGTTTGAGATATTTCCAAATTCTCTTTGGATTATTAATGAGCACCAAATTTAGCACCTTAACCAAATTTCAACCTATATTCTAGCTATTATAATAAGCGAGAAAGCCCCATGTTTAAACTCAAATTATATAATAAATAATAAAAAGTTACAGATACATTTTTTTAGGTTGGCAAAATATACATATTTTCAGTTTGAATTCTAAAGCCTAGTCCAGATTGTAAACAAATGTTTCGGAACAATATTGAACACTGTGACTGAACAGTTGCGAAACATTGTTTCGGAACAATCTGTATACGTTGTTCCTCGTCCAGACTTAAGTCAGTGTTTCGGTGTTTCTCAACTGATTATCATGTCCAGTGCTGCCAATTTATTTATTTTACTTAACGGCCGAAGGAATAAAGAAAAGAAAAGAAGAAGGTGGTGGATACGGAAAGCACTAATGTAAGGCACCAGTTACGGCAATGAATGAAGAATGGTGAAGAACCACTTTTCTTAGTGCCTTGCAGTTTTTTGTGTTCCAGTCGAAATTGGGATTTTAGCATGTGCACTTTCTTTTCAACTTCAGCAACTGTTACATCACATGACTGCGCAATATTTCCAAAAGCATCCCTCTTTTTATTCCTATTTTTGTATTCACCACATGTGACATCCCACAAACAATATGTGCTATGCACTTTTTCCATCAGTTGTAAAGTTTTTTCTTGATTCCACATTGTAATAAATATACAGGGTGGTGCTTTTTTCGATGCTCACCATTGCTATCTTGGAAACGGTAAGAGATACAAGGTCGGTTAAATTAGAGAAAAGTTGCACATTTTTATGACGATTAAGAATCTGAAAAGAAATTCTGGATATTTTGATTCGTTTTTGTTTTATTACAAAAAAACTGAAAAATGTGATTTTAGAAAAATATTATTATCTTCCCTACCACTGACTCTATTTCATTTAAACTTGGTCACTTTATGTTTTTGACCGTCCTGGGTTTGATGACGTCAACAAAAATTTTCTAAGCCTTCTAGATTTCAAGTTGCGATAGTCAACTTTTTTATTTCTTATGGCCGCCATATTGGATTTTTGCACCATCAGACAGACAAAAAAATTAGCTTTTCAAATTGGTAACCAAAATACCTTTTTTCTTTCAAAAAGCTTGTTGAAATTTGAAAATTTGTATAAATAATCTACAAAATCGAGAATGCTCTGAAAAACAATTGAAACTATGATATAAATAAAAGACTGAACATTTTATTGGTCTAATGATAACAAATTGAAAATAAATTTAAAACATCAGATATAAGTAATTATTTAAACTGTTCAAAGTGTCCGCCGTTATGTATTATACAGAGGTCAGTCCTTAAATTCATTTCGTCCACTGCCTTTAGGATAGTCTGTCGCGGAATTGAGTCAAATGCATTTTTTATTTTACGACGAAGATGTTCAATATTATCTATCCGTGGGGGTTGCATAAACAACATCTTTTACATTGCCCCACAAAAAGCAATCCATGGGCGTTAAACATGGCGATCGTGGAGGCCAATAAACAGGACCAAACGTACCAAGCCAAGAATTTTGAAAGCGTGCATTTAAATATTCTTCTACAATTCGGGCGTTGTGAGGACCAGCTCCATCTTGCTGAAACCATTGAAGATTTTGAATGGTTAATAATGGCAATTCATCTAATATATCTTCTAAATTTGTTTCCAACAATCTTAAATATCCAGGCCCATCCAAATGTCCATCGATGAAAAAGGGACCCAGAATCGTATTATCTAAAAGACCAGCCCGTTCAGCGAATATCGAACTTGCGGCCTAGTCTCTCTTATTAAATGGGGATTCACTGTAGCGTAATGATGAACATTTTTCCTGTTAAACATTCCTGAGTTTGTGAATAAGGACTCGTCAGTCCATAGTATTTTTCTGGAAAAATGTGGATCTTGCTGCAGTTTTTCCCGAAACCAATAACAAAAGTTCAATCTTCTGTTAGTATCACCAGGATGAAGAGTTTGTACCCTTGAGAATTTATAATCGTGGTAGTTATGTTTTTTTATTATTTTTCTGGCATATGCATCATTAATACCACACTCTTGAGCAATTTTCCGGCTGGAGTTTTCTGGATTAATTGCTATTTGAGCCAACACATTCACTTCATTAACATTAATCCTTTTCCTATACGGCCCTCGCGGTTTTTAAACATGCCATAATTACCCAAACTTCTTGAAATCCTCGTAAACATTGTCCTGTGGGGTTGCTCTCTCTCTCTGGATATAAATTTGCGTAATTTTCAGACGCTAAAAGAGAGTTTTTATGGTTTCGAATGTAGACATCATACATTTCCTGCTTTTCTTCATTCGTAAACATCTTGATAATCAAAAAAGACGATAAAGAAACTCTACGTACGTCACTTGCACGCAATCTGTCACTATTATTGATATCATAGTTTCAATTGTTTTTCAGAGCATTCTCGATTTTGTAGATTATTTATACAAATTTTCAAATTTCAACAAGTTTTTTGAAAGAAAAAAGGTATTTTGGTTACCAATTTGAAAAGCTAATTTTTTTGTCTGTCTGATGGTGCAAAAATCCAATATGGCGGCCATAAGAAATAACAAAGTTGACTATTGCAACTTGAAATCTAGAAGGCTTAGAAAATTTTTGTTGACGTCATCAAACCCAGGACGGTCAAAAACATAAAGTGACCAAGTTTAAATGAAATAGAGTCAGTGGTAGGGAAGATAATAATATTTTTCTAAAATCACATTTTTCAGTTTTTTTGTAATAAAACAAAAACGAATCAAAATATCCAGGATTTCTTTTCAGATTCTTAATCGCCATAAAAATGTGCAACTTTTCTCTAATTTAACCGACCTTGTATCTCTTACCGTTTCCAAGATAGCAATGGTGAGCATCGAAAAAAGCGCCACCCTGTATAACCAAGAATCACTCTAACCAAAACTCTGTTTGACTGACCGGTGTTTGACAAAAAACTTGTTCAATGTTCCAATGTTTCCCACATCAACGGGAAACAAGGAACAGGCCTTTTTGTGTTTCGCAACATTAGTGAAACAGTTCCGAAACAAGCTAGAAACAAATTTGAGCTGTTCCGAAACATCGGGAACATTGTTCATGAACACTGTTCCGAAACATTTGCTTACAATCTGGACTAGGCTTTACTAAGCACATACTTCTCTGCTAATTTCATCATCCTATTATCTTTAACAGTATCCCACACATCAATGTTTTTTATAAGTTATGTGGACTACCAGGAGAAGAGCAATGGCAACAAAAATGCTTTGAGAGGTATGAGCCAATGTTTGCTGATATTAAAAAAATATGACGTCTATATTACAGGGTGGGGCGGAATGACCTCCCCGATTTGGTAAGCTAATAAAAACCATACCAAGAAAGCTACAAAAAAAAACTTATATATTTCTGAATAGTACACATAATGCAGTTTTAGATTAACGTTATTTAAAAATGACATCACTCAAGTGTTGACCTCCATTTTCGATACACTGATTTAGTCTCTCCTGATAGTTTTGCAGGACCCTGCGGGTCATTTCGAGTGGAATAGCAGCAACTTCTTGGGTAATTATCTCCCTAAGGACCTCCAAAGTTTGAGGACGATGTTGGTATACCTTGAATTTCAGGTAGCCCCAGAGAAAATAATTGCACGGGGTCAAATCGGGAGAACGAGAGGGCCACCCGATGTCACCACGCAAGGAGATAACATGCCCAGGAAACATTTCTCTTAGAATTCCGAGTGAACGGCGAGATGTGTGGGCTGTCGCACCGTCTTGTTGGAACCACACATTCCCCTGTCCATGTTCATTAAAAAGATCACCCAATCTAGGACGCAAAAAGTTCTCGAGCATTGCACAATACCGATCAGAAGTCACTGTTACACTAACACCGTTTTCTTCAAAAAAATATGGACCCAATACACCGAACTCAAAAACGGCACACCATACTGTAACCTTAGGGCTGTGGAGTGGTCGTTGGTGAAGTTCTCGAGGGTTATTTTCTGCCCAATAACGTAAATTTTGTTTATTGACCGTACCTGCAAGATGGAAGTGTGCTTCGTCCGTAAAGAGCAAAACATTTCTGCGAGGCAGGTTTCGAAGTTCTCGACACATAGTTGTACGGGTTTCCCAATCTCTTTCACTCAGTTCTTGTGCAATTGCAATTTTGTAAGGGTGCATATTAAGATCTCGGTGCAAAATTATCCGAAGACTTCGATTAGATAACTGTAGGGCAGCGGCATGTTTCCGTGCAGAACGCTGTGGAGATTGTTCAATCGAAGCTCTCACAGCAGCCACATTTTCTGGTCCTGTTACACTCCAAGGACGGCCAGTAGATGGTCGTTTTAATGCTGAACCTGTTTGCCTGAAGTTTGACACCCAAATACGAATTGTTTTTTTTATCGGGAACGGGATCATGTCGTCCGAGAGCGAAACGAATGCGAAAAGCACGCTGCGTCAATATCGGCGAACCGCCGTTTTGAATAAATTCTTCGACAACAAAAGCGCGATGTATTCCCGACCAAGCCATGATGTGAGCCGCAAATGGCAAGATGACAGCTGTCATTTCGTGCACTCGTCATTGCTGTACCCCCACTCCGCTTCTAACCACGCCCCTCACAAATCGAGGAGGTCATTCTACCCCACCCTGTATAAGCGTCGGATGGATTTGGTGGCATTGATTAATTCTGTATTGTATTTTAACTACTGGTTAGTGACCTGAAGCACACTGCTACGTTCTGAGCAAACAATGAATAATAAATGCGTCAAATTATTTCCATTATTAAGTCAGGGAAAATTGAAATTTGCATAAAAACGTGCTTTTGTGCTTTCAAAACAACATCTAAACTAATTTAATTTGAAAGGGTGCTTGAACTGCTTCTTCATTCTTCGATACCTGTAATTACAGCTTTTTGCAATGTCGACTTAATTTGATTTGTAATGTAATTTCTATAGCGCTATTTAAATGTTCAGCTAAACAGACTGGTGGGAAAAGTGTCGCTGATAAATTATTCGACTCGCAGAAAAATCGGAACTGACAATCAACGTTAAATAAATGTAAATCACCTTTACACTTTCACTAATAAATAAATAACTTTAAGTATCCGCTTAAAAAGCAAATTAAGTGCATTTTTTACAGTTTAGTTGTACGTTGAGTTTTAATTATTTTAAGCAAATTAACCCATTAAGGCCCAGCGTCCTCTTTTGAGGACAAGCGTATATTTGCTCCAAAACTTTTTTTTTCTTCGTAATTTTTATTACTTTTTATTTTATTCGTTAAATGGAGTACCAACGATGACAGGTAATCATATTAGATACATTTAGTTTGAATACTTGTTGAGCAGCACTGGTTCAAATCAGACCGATTTTAAGTAGTCAGATACCGTTCGTTACGTTTTTCTTTTTCGAGTCTCAAAATTTCAACTAAGTGACTATTTTTGTTATAGTTATCATCAAAAACGATACTAAATTATATTAAGACACATTTTGCATAGTCTGTTCATATTGTTTTTAAATTATACACCCTCTAATCTCCCTGTCCTCAAATGAGGACGCTGGGCGTTTGTGATATCTTTTTAAATTAGAGCTTTATATTTTGAGGACACTTTTATTGCAGTGTACATGTTTGTGCTAAAATATTTGAATGACTTATAGTGCTTACATGTATATTTTGATCTTGCATCGTACTTTTCAACCCATAGAAAATATGAATAAAAATATATTTAAAACTGTCGAAGAAGCATTTGAATATCTTATCTGAAGAAATAGAATGTGACTTTGTTGCTTTACCGCCAGAAGTAGATGAACTAACCGACGAATAAGGTATAGAATTATAGATGATGACCAACTCTATCTAAATATATCTAATGGAGAAAAAAATTTGCGCAGCGGAACAATAAGGGATAATAGATTTGCAAAATGTACTCTTATAACACCTAAAGAAATGCAAAAACAAGCTAGAGGATTTATAGACTATCAATTCGATAAAAAAAATGAAATTCTAATAATAGGATGGAATGATAACAATTCAGTAACACTAGCAACCAATTTTGATAAAGTAAAGCCAACGGTGAAAGTCCAGCGTTAGAGTCACGAACAAAAAACAACTATAAACGTTCAGCAGCCTGCGGCCATTCAAGCTTACAACAAATTCATGGGAGGGGTGGATCACCATGACTGGCTATTAGAAAAACATACTATTGCTATCGGAGGTAAAAAAATGGTATTGGCCTTTGTTCACCCGTTTGATAGGCATGGCTGTTGTTGTACAAACTAGTGCACGGCAGTATCTCAATATCCATCAAGGATTTTCGAAGACGAGTAGCTGTGACATATTTGAAAAAAGGACATGGAGCACGGTTGGCACATGGTCGACCTAACTGCTTACCAGTTACCACTGCAGCTAACACTTACTGGAACAGCGAACTCTCTAAAGCTCAATGTTGTTATATTTGTTATACATCGTTATCGGCTATCGCAAGTACACTCAAACGCCCAGCGTCCTCATATGAGGACGACCTATATGTCCGCAACTATTATTCTGACTATTCCCCTCATGGTCATATAAACTGATATAAACCAATCACTTTGTCAAATTATAGTCACGCCTTAATGTTTTGACCAATCACGTTCATTTTTAAGCGATAAAATCCCTAGGGATTTTTTCACCTCCAAAATAGCGAAAACATCCCGTTGTCATGTCAATTATATCCTTAGCAACCTGGTTGTTTGTTTACAGATGTTTGACAGTTGTAAAATATATTATTTGACATGAGCCGTTTCGGAATAACTTCCATAGAAGAAATACAAAAAACTGTTGCAAATATAACTCCCAAAAATACTGTTGCATCCAAAATGTCAATATGGAAACAATTTGAAAATTTTTGCAAGGAAAGGAGTTACGATTTAAATGCGCTACAGAGGTTGGTACGCTATCGAAAATGTTAACAAATAATAAACGAAAATTGTAATTATTTTTGGTATCTTATTTGGGAAATAGTCTAATCAAATATATTTCGGAACATTATTTTGCAGGAAAAATTTTAACTCAAGTTTGTTACTTATAGGTAACATCCCTCGACAAAATGAATGACAAAATCCCTCGCCTTCGGCTCAGGATTTTGTCATGTCTTTTGTCTCAGGATGTTACCAAAGTAACAAACTTTTGTCAATAATTTTACCGGCAAAATAATGTTCCCTTAATATATTATAACTGACAATTTTTTTTAATTGTAATATGCTCATATAGACCATAAAAGTAAGTTACTAAAATATCTTAAAAAAAAAACAAAAAAAAATAATGTGGGCCTTAATGGGTTAAAAGAGTTATTCAGACTATTTAGAATGTTACAATTACTCAAGAAGTTAATGCTAATAACATAATAAGCTGTGTTTATTATCACTAGTGTTTCTTCTCAAGAATTCTCTCTCGAGAAATTGTTTCACTTCGGGTTTCGCCGGAAATAACCCCAACTTTGTTATTTTAAATGGAACACACTGTAAATTTTTACATTTTTAGAAAATAGAAGCGATTTTGGATACAACTGCACTATTTTGGTTAATTTTTATAACCTCATATAATTTTTGAAACAAAATTTAATTTTGTATTAAGGAGGCCATGACCTGCACAAATTGAATTTTATTATGTCAACAATTGTCCAAAAAACTTTTTTGTAAATTTTTAATGACATTTAGGTTACTTTAATACAACAAAGAAAGTATATCTACCTATCACATATTTTCTGTTGAACTTGAAAGATTATTGATCTTCTATTTCTATCAAGGAAATATTTAAAAAATAGTTAATGCTTTGAATAATATGGCCATTACTTTCTTGAAGCATTTTGCGTAAATATTATTACAACGTTTTAAATATGAATCTGTCCACAGATTACTTAAATCACCAGGCAATTGAGCCAAAAAGAAAGTTTTTTTCACTCTATTTGCTGCTTTCAATCTCTTAACGTATGTCGACAATATTCGTACTTTTTTTATGCTACATATAAATATAGATGCATTATGGAAGTGCAATATACTCAACTTCATAATATGTATAATTAAATTAAAAACATAGAATTGAGGATAAAAGGGTTTGGGTCGTTGAATGGACTCTACTATTTAAAAACTTTTCACCATTTTACTTGCCTGTTATATCGAAACTGTTCGAATAGCTGTTGCTCAAAAGAATGAAACCAATAATAGAAGAAAAAGAACTAATTCCCTCTCATCAATTTGGGTTTAGAAATAAATATACAACTATTGTCCAACCGTTTAAGATATTGACTTGAAATTTTCAGGATATGTTTATAATGCTTATCTACAACGAAACAATAATTTAGGAAACGATCCAATATTCTGTTTGTAAGAAACTAACAATTAAATCAACAAAGCAAAATTTCCTTATTATTAACCTCCTTTAGAGGCACATATTCCCGAATAATTTTTCAACGGTTTAAGATATTGACCTGAAATTTTCAGGATATGTTTACAATGCTTATCTACAACGACAAAATAATTGAGGATACGATCCAATATTCTGTTTGTAAGAAACTGCAACAATTAACTCAACAAAGCAAAATTTCCTTACTGTTAACCTCCTTTCGAGACACATATTCCCGAAAAATTTTTCAACCGCTTAAGATATTGACTTGAAATTTTCAGGATATGTTTACAATGCTTATCTACAACAAAAAAATAATTGAGGATACGATCCAATATTCTGTTTGTAAGAAACTTCAACAATTAACTCAACAAAGCAAAATTTCCTTATTATTAACCTCCTTTAGAGACACATATTCCCGAAAAATTTTTCAACCGCTTAAGATATTGACTTGAAATTTTCAGGATATGTTTACAATGCTTATCTACAACGAAAAAATAATTGAGGATACGATCCAATATTCTGTTTGTAAGAAACTTCAACAATTAACTCAACAAAGCAAAATTTCCTTATTATTAACCTCCTTTAGAGACACATATTCCCGAAAAATTTTTCAACCACTTAAGATATTGACTTGAAATTTTTAGGATATGTTCACAATGCTTATCTACAACGAAAAAATAATTGAGGATACGATCCAATATTCTGTTTGTAAGAAACTTCAACAATTAACTCAACAAAGCAAAATTTCCTTATTATTAACCTCCTTTAGAGACACATATTCCCGAAAAAATTTTCAACCGCTTAAGATATTGACTTGAAATTTTCAGGATATGTTTACAATGCTTATCTACAACGAAAAAATAATTGAGGATACGATCCAATATTCTGTTTGTAAGAAACTGCAACAATTAACTCAACAAAGCAAAATTTCCTTACTGTTAACCTCCTTTCGAGACACATATTCCCGAATATTTTTTCAACCGCTTAAGATATAGACTTGAATGTTTTAGGATATGTTTATAATGTTTATATACAACGAAAAAATAATTTAGGATACGATCCAATATTCTGTTTGTAAGAAACTTCAACAATTAACTCAACAATGCAAAATTTCCTTACTATTAACCTCCTTTAAAGACACATATTCCCGAAAAATTTTTCAACCGCTTAAGATATTGACTTGAAATTTTCAGGATATGTTAACAATGCTTATCTACAACGAAAAAATAATTTAGGAAACGATCCAATATTCTGTTTGTAAGAAACTTTAACAATTAACTCAACAAAGCAAAATTTTTTTATTATTAACCTCCTTTCGAGACACATATTCCCGAATATTTTTTCAACCGCTTAAGATATAGACTTGAATGTTTTAGGATATGTTTATAATGGTTATCTACAATGAAAAAATACTTTAGGAAACGATCCAATATTCTGTTTGTAAGAAACTTCAACAATTAACTCAACAATGCAAAATTTCCTTATTATTAACCTCCTTTAGAGACACATATTCCCGAAAAATTTTTCAACCGCTTAAGATATTGACTTGAAATTTTCAGGATATGTTTACAATGCTTATCTACAACGAAAAAATAATTGAGGATACGATCCAATATTCTGTTTGTAAGAAACTTCAACAATTAACTCAACAATGCAAAATTTCCTTATTATTAACCTCCTTTAGAGACACATATTCCCGAAAAATTTTTCAACCGCTTAAGATATTGACTTGAAATTTTCAGGATATGTTTACAATGCTTATCTACAACGAAAAAATAATTGAGGATACGATCCAATATTCTGTTTGTAAGAAACTTCAACAATTAACTCAACAAAGCAAAATTTCCTTATTATTAACCTCCTTTAGAGACACATATTCCCGAAAAAATTTTCAACCGCTTAAGATATTGACTTGAAATTTTCAGGATATGTTTACAATGCTTATCTACAACGAAAAAATAATTGAGGATACGATCCAATATTCTGTTTGTAAGAAACTTCAACAATTAACTCAAAAAAGCAAAATTTCCTTATTATTAACCTCCTTTAGAGACACATATTCCCGAAAAATTTTTCAACCGCTTAAGATATTGACTTGAAATTTTCAGGATATGTTTACAATGCTTATCTACAACGAAAAAATAATTGAGGATACGATCCAATATTCTGTTTGTAAGAAACTTCAACAATTAACTCAACAATGCAAAATTTCCTTATTATTAACCTCCTTTAGAGAGACATATTCCCGAAAAATTTTTCAACCGCTTAAGATATTGACTTGAAATTTTCAGGATATGTTAACAATGCTTATCTACAACGAAAAAATAATTGAGGATACGATCCAATATTCTGTTTGTAAGAAACTTCAACAATTAACTCAACAAAGCAAAATTTCCTTATTATTAACCTCCTTTAAAGACACATATTCACGAAAAATTTTTCAACCGCTTAAGATATTGACTTGAAATTTTCAGGATATGTTTACAATGCTTATCTACAACGAAAAAATAATTGAGGATACGATCCAATATTCTGTTTGTAAGAAACTTCAACAATTAACTCAACAATGCAAAATTTCCTTATTATTAACCTCCTTTCGAGACACATATTCCCGAATATTTTTTCAACCGCTTAAGATATAGACTTGAATGTTTTAGGATATGTTTATAATGGTTATCTACAATGAAAAAATACTTTAGGAAACGATCCAATATTCTGTTTGTAAGAAACTTCAACAATTAACTCAACAATGCAAAATTTCCTTATTATTAACCTCCTTTAGAGACACATATTCCCGAAAAATTTTTCAACCGCTTAAGATATTGACTTGAAATTTTCAGGATATGTTTACAATGCTTATTTACAACGAAAAAATAATTGAGGATACGATCCAATATTCTGTTTGTAAGAAACTTCAACAATTAACTCAACAATGCAAAATTTCCTTATTATTAACCTCCTTTAGAGACACATATTCCCGAAAAATTTTTCAACCGCTTAAGATATTGACTTGAAATTTTCAGGATATGTTTACAATGCTTATCTACAACGAAAAAATAATTGAGGATACGATCCAATATTCTGTTTGTAAGAAACTTCAACAATTAACTCAACAAAGCAAAATTTCCTTATTATTAACCTCCTTTAGAGACACATATTCCCGAAAAAATTTTCAACCGCTTAAGATATTGACTTGAAATTTTTAGGATATGTTTACAATGCTTATCTACAACGAAAAAATAATTGAGGATACGATCCAATATTCTGTTTGTAAGAAACTTCAACAATTAACTCAACAATGCAAAATTTCCTTATTATTAACCTCCTTTAGAGACACATATTCCCGAAAAATTTTTCAACCGCTTAAGATATTGACTTGAAATTTTCAGGATATGTTTACAATGCTTATCTACAACGAAAAAATAATTGAGGATACGATCCAATATTCTGTTTGTAAGAAACTTCAACAATTAACTCAACAAAGCAAAATTTCCTTATTATTAACCTCCTTTAGAGACACATATTCCCGAAAAATTTTTCAACCGCTTAAGATATTGACTTGAAATTTTCAGGATATGTTTACAATGCTTATCTACAACGAAAAAATAATTGAGGATACGATCCAATATTCTGTTTGTAAGAAACTTCAACAATTAACTTAACAAAGCAAAATTTCCTTATTATTAACCTCCTTTAGAGACACATATTCCCGAAAAATTTTTCAACCGCTTAAGATATTGACTTGAAATTTTCAGGATATGTTTACAATGCTTATCTACAACAAAAAAATAATTGAGGATACGATCCAATATTCTGTTTGTAAGAAACTGCAACAATTAACTCAACAAAGCAAAATTTCCTTATTATTAACCTCCTTTAGAGACACATATTCCCGAAAAATTTTTCAACCGCTTAAGATATTGACTTGAAATTTTCAGGATATGTTTACAATGCTTATCTACAACGAAAAAATAATTGAGGATACGATCCAATATTCTGTTTGTAAGAAACTTCAACAATTAACTCAACAATGCAAAATTTCCTTATTATTAACCTCCTTTAGAGACACATATTCCCGAAAAAATTTTCAACCGCTTAAGATATTGACTTGAAATTTTCAGGATATGTTTACAATGCTTATCTACAACGAAAAAATAATTTAGGATACGATCCAATATTCTGTTTGTAAGAAACTTCAACAATTAACTCGACAAAGCAAAATTTCCTTATTATTAACCACCTTTCGAGACACATATTCCCGATTAATTTTTCAACCGCTTAAGGTATAGACTTGAATGTTTTAGGATATGTTTATAATGTTTATCTGCAACGAAAAAATAATTTGGGATACGATCCAATATTCTGTTTGTAAGAAACTTCAACAATTAACTCAACAATGTAAAATTTCCTTATTATTAACCTCCTTTACAGACACATATTCCCGAAAAATTTTTCAACCGCTTAAGATATTGACTTGAAATTTTTAGGATATGTTTACAATGCTTATCTACAACGAAAAAATAATTAAGGATACGATCCAATATTCTGTTTGTAAGAAACTTCAACAATTAACTCAACAATGCAAAATTTCCTTATTATTAACCTCCTTTAGAGACACATATTCCCGAAAAAATTTTCAACCGCTTAAGATATTGACTTGAAATTTTCAGGATATGTTTACAATGCTTATCTACAACGAAAAAATAATTTAGGATACGATCCAATATTCTGTTTGTAAGAAACTTCAACAATTAACTCGACAAAGCAAAATTTCCTTATTATTAACCACCTTTCGAGACACATATTCCCGATTAATTTTTCAACCGCTTAAGGTATAGACTTGAATGTTTTAGGATATGTTTATAATGTTTATATACAACGAAAAAATAATTTAGGATACGATCCAATATTCTGTTTGTAAGAAACTTCAACAATTAACTCAACAATGCAAAATTTCCTTATTATTAACCTCCTTTAGAGACACATATTCCCGAAAAATTTTTCAACCGCTTAAGATATTGACTTGAAATTTTCAGGATATGTTAACAATGCTTATCTACAACGAAAAAATAATTTAGGAAACGATCCAATATTCTGTTTGTAAGAAACTTTAACAATTAACTCAACAAAGCAAAATTTTTTTATTATTAACCTCCTTTCGAGACACATATTCCCGAATATTTTTTCAACCGCTTAAGATATAGACTTGAATGTTTTAGGATATGTTTATAATGGTTATCTACAATGAAAAAATACTTTAGGAAACGATCCAATATTCTGTTTGTAAGAAACTTCAACAATTAACTCAACAATGCAAAATTTCCTTATTATTAACCTCCTTTAGAGACACATATTCCCGAAAAATTTTTCAACCGCTTAAGATATTGACTTGAAATTTTCAGGATATGTTTACAATGCTTATCTACAACGAAAAAATAATTGAGGATACGATCCAATATTCTGTTTGTAAGAAACTTCAACAATTAACTCAACAATGCAAAATTTCCTTATTATTAACCTCCTTTAGAGACACATATTCCCGAAAAATTTTTCAACCGCTTAAGATATTGACTTGAAATTTTCAGGATATGTTTACAATGCTTATCTACAACGAAAAAATAATTGAGGATACGATCCAATATTCTGTTTGTAAGAAACTTCAACAATTAACTCAACAAAGCAAAATTTCCTTATTATTAACCTCCTTTAGAGACACATATTCCCGAAAAATTTTTCAACCGCTTAAGATATTGACTTGAAATTTTCAGGATATGTTTACAATGCTTATCTACAACGAAAAAATAATTGAGGATACGATCCAATATTCTGTTTGTAAGAAACTTCAACAATTAACTCAAAAAAGCAAAATTTCCTTATTATTAACCTCCTTTAGAGACACATATTCCCGAAAAATTTTTCAACCGCTTAAGATATTGACTTGAAATTTTCAGGATATGTTTACAATGCTTATCTACAACGAAAAAATAATTGAGGATACGATCCAATATTCTGTTTGTAAGAAACTTCAACAATTAACTCAACAATGCAAAATTTCCTTATTATTAACCTCCTTTAGAGAGACATATTCCCGAAAAATTTTTCAACCGCTTAAGATATTGACTTGAAATTTTCAGGATATGTTAACAATGCTTATCTACAACGAAAAAATAATTGAGGATACGATCCAATATTCTGTTTGTAAGAAACTTCAACAATTAACTCAACAAAGCAAAATTTCCTTATTATTAACCTCCTTTAAAGACACATATTCACGAAAAATTTTTCAACCGCTTAAGATATTGACTTGAAATTTTCAGGATATGTTTACAATGCTTATCTACAACGAAAAAATAATTGAGGATACGATCCAATATTCTGTTTGTAAGAAACTTCAACAATTAACTCAACAAAGCAAAATTTCCTTATTATTAACCTCCTTTAGAGACACATATTCCCGAAAAATTTTTCAACCGCTTAAGATATTGACTTGAAATTTTCAGGATATGTTTACAATGCTTATCTACAACGAAAAAATAATTGAGGATACGATCCAATATTCTGTTTGTAAGAAACTTCAACAATTAACTCAACAATGCAAAATTTCCTTATTATTAACCTCCTTTAGAGAGACATATTCCCGAAAAATTTTTCAACCGCTTAAGATATTGACTTGAAATTTTCAGGATATGTTAACAATGCTTATCTACAACGAAAAAATAATTGAGGATACGATCCAATATTCTGTTTGTAAGAAACTTCAACAATTAACTCAACAAAGCAAAATTTCCTTATTATTAACCTCCTTTAAAGACACATATTCACGAAAAATTTTTCAACCGCTTAAGATATTGACTTGAAATTTTCAGGATATGTTTACAATGCTTATCTACAACGAAAAAATAATTGAGGATACGATCCAATATTCTGTTTGTAAGAAACTTCAACAATTAACTCAACAATGCAAAATTTCCTTATTATTAACCTCCTTTCGAGACACATATTCCCGAATATTTTTTCAACCGCTTAAGATATAGACTTGAATGTTTTAGGATATGTTTATAATGGTTATCTACAATGAAAAAATACTTTAGGAAACGATCCAATATTCTGTTTGTAAGAAACTTCAACAATTAACTCAACAATGCAAAATTTCCTTATTATTAACCTTCTTTAGAGACACATATTCCCGAAAAATTTTTCAACCGCTTAAGATATTGACTTGAAATTTTCAGGATATGTTTACAATGCTTATTTACAACGAAAAAATAATTGAGGATACGATCCAATATTCTGTTTGTAAGAAACTTCAACAATTAACTCAACAATGCAAAATTTCCTTATTATTAACCTCCTTTAGAGACACATATTCCCGAAAAATTTTTCAACCGCTTAAGATATTGACTTGAAATTTTCAGGATATGTTTACAATGCTTATTTACAACGAAAAAATAATTGAGGATACGATCCAATATTCTGTTTGTAAGAAACTTCAACAATTAACTCAACAAAGCAAAATTTCCTTATTATTAACCTCCTTTAGAGACACATATTCCCGAAAAAATTTTCAACCGCTTAAGATATTGACTTGAAATTTTCAGGATATGTTTACAATGCTTATCTACAACGAAAAAATAATTGAGGATACGATCCAATATTCTGTTTGTAAGAAACTTCAACAATTAACTCAACAATGCAAAATTTCCTTATTATTAACCTCCTTTAGAGACACATATTCCCGAAAAATTTTTCAACCGCTTAAGATATTGACTTGAAATTTTCAGGATATGTTTACAATGCTTATCTACAACGAAAAAATAATTGAGGATACGATCCAATATTCTGTTTGTAAGAAACTTCAACAATTAACTCAACAAAGCAAAATTTCCTTATTATTAACCTCCTTTAGAGACACATATTCCCGAAAAATTTTTCAACCGCTTAAGATATTGACTTGAAATTTTCAGGATATGTTTACAATGCTTATCTACAACGAAAAAATAATTGAGGATACGATCCAATATTCTGTTTGTAAGAAACTTCAACAATTAACTTAACAAAGCAAAATTTCCTTATTATTAACCTCCTTTAGAGACACATATTCCCGAAAAATTTTTCAACCGCTTAAGATATTGACTTGAAATTTTCAGGATATGTTTACAATGCTTATCTACAACAAAAAAATAATTGAGGATACGATCCAATATTCTGTTTGTAAGAAACTGCAACAATTAACTCAACAAAGCAAAATTTCCTTATTATTAACCTCCTTTAGAGACACATATTCCCGAAAAAATTTTCAACCGCTTAAGATATTGACTTGAAATTTTCAGGATATGTTTACAATGCTTATCTACAACGAAAAAATAATTGAGGATACGATCCAATATTCTGTTTGTAAGAAACTTCAACAATTAACTCAACAATGCAAAATTTCCTTATTATTAACCTCCTTTAGAGACACATATTCCCGAAAAAATTTTCAACCGCTTAAGATATTGACTTGAAATTTTCAGGATATGTTTACAATGCTTATCTACAACGAAAAAATAATTTAGGATACGATCCAATATTCTGTTTGTAAGAAACTTCAACAATTAACTCGACAAAGCAAAATTTCCTTATTATTAACCACCTTTCGAGACACATATTCCCGATTAATTTTTCAACCGCTTAAGGTATAGACTTGAATGTTTTAGGATATGTTTATAATGTTTATCTGCAACGAAAAAATAATTTGGGATACGATCCAATATTCTGTTTGTAAGAAACTTCAACAATTAACTCAACAATGTAAAATTTCCTTATTATTAACCTCCTTTACAGAAACATATTCCCGAATAATTTTTCAACCGCTTAAGATATTGACTTGAAATTTTTAGGATATGTTTACAATGGTTATCTACAACGAAAAAAATAATTTAGGATACGATCCAATATTCTGTTTGTAAGAAACTTCAACAATTAACTCAACAAAGCAAAATTTCCTTATTATTAAATTCTTTTCGAGACACATATTCCCGAATAATTTTCCAATCGCTTAAGATATTGACTTGAAATTTTCAGGATATGTTTACAATGCTTATCTACAACAAAAAAATAATTTAGGATACGATCCAATATTCTGTTTGTAAGAAACTTCAACAATTAACTTAACAATGCAAAATTTCCTTATTATTAACATCCTTTCGAGACACATATTCCCGAATAATTTTTCAACCGCTTAAGATATTGACTTGAATGTTTCAGGATATGTTTATAATGTTTATCTACAACGAAAAAATAATTTAGGATACGATCCAATATTCTGTTTGTAAGAAACTTCAACAATTAACTCAACAATGCAAAATTTCCTTATTATTAACCTCCTTTCGAGACACATATTCCCGAATAATATTTCAACCGCTTAAGATATTGACTTGAATGTTTCAGGATATGTTTATAATGTTTATCTACAACGAAAAAAATAATTTAGGATACGATCCAATATTCTGTTTGTAAGAAACTTCAACAATTAACTCAACAAAGCAAAATTTCCTTATTATTAACTTCTTTTCGAGACACATATTCCCGAATAATTTTCCAATCGCTTAAGATATTGACTTGAAATTTTCAGGATATGTTTACAATGCTTATCTACAACAAAAAAATTATTTAGGATACGATCCAATATTCTGTTTGTAAGAAACTTCAACAATTAACTCAACAAAGCAAAATTTCCTTATTATTAACCTTCTTTAGAGACACATATTCCTGAATAATTTTTCAACCGCTTAAGATATTGACTTGAAATTTTTAGGATATGTTTTCAATGCTTATCTATAACGAAAAAATAATTTAGGATACGATCCAATATTCTGTTTGTAAGAAACTTCAACAACTAATTCAACAAAGCAAAATTTCCTTACTATTGACCTCCTTTCGAGACACATATTCCCAAATAATTTTTCAACCGCTTAAGATATTGACTTGAAATTTTCAGGATATGTTTACAATGCTTATCTACAACAAAAAAATAATTTAGGATACGATCCAATATTCTGTTTGTAAGAAACTTCAACAATTAACTTAACAATGCAAAATTTCCTTATTATTAACCTCCTTTCGAGACACATATTCCCGAATAATTTTTCAACCGCTTAAGATATAGACTTGAATGTTTTAGGATATGTTTACAATGCTTATCTACAACGAAAAAATAATTTAGGATACGATCCAATATTCTGTTTGTAAGAAACTTCAACAATTAACTCAACAAAGCAAAATTTCCTTATTATTAACCTCCTTTAGAGACACATATTCCCGAAAAAATTTTCAACCGCTTAAGATATTGACTTGAAATTTTCAGGATATGTTTACAATGCTTATCTACAACGAAAAAATAATTTAGGATACGATCCAATATTCTGTTTGTAAGAAACTTCAACAATTAACTCGACAAAGCAAAATTTCCTTATTATTAACCACCTTTCGAGACACATATTCCCGAATATTTTTTCAACCGCTTAAGGTATAGACTTGAATGTTTTAGGATATGTTTATAATGTTTATCTGCAACGAAAAAATAATTTAGGATACGATCCAATATTCTGTTTGTAAGAAACTTCAACAATTAACTCAACAATGTAAAATTTCCTTATTATTAACCTCCTTTACAGACACATATTCCCGAATAATTTTTCAACCGCTTAAGATATTGACTTGAAATTTTTAGGATATGTTTACAATGGTTATCTACAACGAAAAAAATAATTTAGGATACGATCCAATATTCTGTTTGTAAGAAACTTCAACAATTAACTCAACAAAGCAAAATTTCCTTATTATTAACTTCTTTTCGAGACACATATTCCCGAATAATTTTCCAATCGCTTAAGATATTGACTTGAAATTTTCAGGATATGTTTACAATGCTTATCTACAACAAAAAAATAATTTAGGATACGATCCAATATTCTGTTTGTAAGAAACTTCAACAATTAACTTAACAATGCAAAATTTCCTTATTATTAACATCCTTTCGAGACACATATTCCCGAATAATTTTTCAACCGCTTAAGATATTGACTTGAATGTTTCAGGATATGTTTATAATGTTTATCTACAACGAAAAAATAATTTAGGATACGATCCAATATTCTGTTTGTAAGAAACTTCAACAATTAACTTAACAATGCAAAATTTCCTTATTATTAACATCCTTTCGATACACATATTCCCGAATAATTTTTCAACCGCTTAAGATATTGACTTGAATGTTTCAGGATATGTTTACAATGCTTATCTACAACGAAAAAAATAATTTAGGATACGATCCAATATTCTGTTTGTAAGAAACTTCAACAATTAACTCAACAAAGCAAAATTTCCTTATTATTAACTTCTTGTCGAGACACATATTCCCGAATAATTTTCCAATCGCTTAAGATATTGACTTGAAATTTTCAGGATATGTTTACAATGCTTATCTACAACAAAAAAATAATTTAGGATACGATCCAATATTCTGTTTGTAAGAAACTTCAACAATTAACTCAACAAAGCAAAATTTCCTTATTATTAACTTCTTTTCGAGACACATATTCCCGAATAATTTTTCAACCGCTTAAGATATTGACTTGAAATTTTCAGGATATGTTTACAATGCTTATCTATAACGAAAAAATAATTTAGGATACGATCCAATATTCTGTTTGTAAGAAACTCCAACAACTAATTCAACAAAGCAAAATTTCCTTACTATTGACCTCCTTTCGAGACACATATTCCCAAATAATTTTTCAACCGCTTAAGATATTGACTTGAAATTTTCAGGATATGTTTACAATGCTTATCTACAACAAAAAAATAATTAAGGATACAATCCAATATTCTGTTTGTAAGAAACTTCAACAATTAACTCAACAAAGCAAAATTTCCTTATTATTAACCACCTTTCGAGACACATATTCCCGAATATTTTTTCAACTGCTTAAGATATAGACTTGAATGTTTTAGGATATGTTTATAATGTTTATCTGCAACGAAAAAATAATTTAGGATACGATCCAATATTCTGTTTGTAAGAAACTTCAACAACTAATTCAACAAAGCAAAATTTCCTTACTATTGACCTCCTTTCGAGACACATATTCCCAAATAATTTTTCAACCGCTTAAGATATTGACTTGAAATTTTCAGGATATGTTTACAATGCTTATCTACAACAAAAAAATAATTTAGGATACGATCCAATATTCTGTTTGTAAGAAATTTCAACAATTAACTCAACAAAGCAAAATTTCCTTATTATTAACCACCTTTCGAGACACATATTCCCGAATATTTTTTCAACCGCTTAAGATATAGACTTGAATGTTTTAGGATATGTTTATAATGTTTATCTGCAACGAAAAAATAATTTAGGATACGATCCAATATTCTGTTTGTAAGAAACTTCAACAACTAATTCAACAAAGCAAAATTTCCTTACTATTGACCTCCTTTCGAGACACATATTCCCAAATAATTTTTCAACCGCTTAAGATATTGACTTGAAATTTTCAGGATATGTTTACAATGCTTATCTACAACAAAAAAATAATTTAGGATACGATCCAATATTTTGTTTGTAAGAAACTTCAACAATTAACTCGACAAAGCAAAATTTCCTTACTATTGACCTCCTTTCGAGACACATATTCCCAAATAATTTTTCAACCGCTTAAGATATTGACTTGAAATTTTCAGGATATGTTTACAATGCTTATCTACAACGAAAAAATAATTTAGGATACGATCCAATATTCTGTTTGTAAGAAACTTCAACAATTAACTCGACAAAGCAAAATTTCCTTATTATTAACCACCTTTCGAGACACATATTCCCGAATATTTTTTCAACCGCTTAAGATATAGACTTGAATGTTTTAGGATATGTTTATAATGTTTATCTGCAACGAAAAAATAATTTAGGATACGATCCAATATTCTGTTTGTAAGAAACTTCAACAATTAACTCAACAATGTAAAATTTCCTTATTATTAACCTCCTTTACAGACACATATTCCCGAATAATTTTTCAACCGCTTAAGATATTGACTTGAAATTTTTAGGATATGTTTACAATGGTTATCTACAACGAAAAAATAATTTAGGATACGATCCAATATTCTGTTTGTAAGAAACTTCAACAATTAACTCAACAAAGCAAAATTTCCTTATTATTAACATCCTTTCGAGACACATATTCCCGAATAATTTTTCAACCGCTTAAGATATTGACTTGAAATTTTCACGATATGTTTACAATGCTTATCTACAACGAAAAAAATAATTTAGGATACGATCCAATATTCTGTTTGTAAGAAACTTCAACAATTAACTCAACAAAGCAAAATTTCCTTATTATTAACTTCTTTTCGAGACACATATTCCCGAATAATTTTCCAATCGCTTAAGATATTGACTTGAAATTTTCAGGATATGTTTACAATGCTTATCTACAACGAAAAAATAATTTAGGATACGATCCAATATTCTGTTTGTAAGAAACTTCAACAATTAACTTAACAATGCAAAATTTCCTTATTATTAACATCCTTTCGAGACACATATTCCCGAATAATTTTTCAACCGCTTAAGATATTGACTTGAATGTTTGAGGATATGTTTATAATGTTTATCTACAACGAAAAAATAATTTAGGATACGATCCAATATTCTGTTTGTAAGAAACTTCAACAATTAACTCAACAAAGCAAAATTTCCTTATTATTAACTTCTTTTCGAGACACATATTCCCGAATAATTTTCCAATCGCTTAAGATATTGACTTGAATGTTTCAGGATATGTTTACAATGCTTATCTACAACAAAAAAATAATTTAGGATACGATCCAATATTCTGTTTGTAAGAAACTTCAACAATTAACTCAACAAAGCAAAATTTCCTTATTATTAACTTCTTTTCGAGACACATATTCCCGAATAATTTTTCAACCGCTTAAGATATTGACTTGAAATTTTTAGGATATGTTTACAATGCTTATCTACAACAAAAAAATAATTTAGGATACGATCCAATATTCTGTTTGTAAGAAACTTCAACAATTAACTCAACAAAGCAAAATTTCCTTATTATTAACTTCTTTTCGAGACACATATTCCCGAATAATTTTTCAACCGCTTAAGATATTGACTTGAAATTTTTAGGATATGTTTACAATGGTTATCTACAACGAAAAAAATAATTTAGGATACGATCCAATATTCTGTTTGTAAGAAACTTCAACAATTAACTCAACAAAGCAAAATTTTCTTATTATTAACCTTCTTTAGAGACACATATTCCTGAATAATTTTTCAACCGCTTAAGATATTGACTTGAAATTTTCAGGATATGTTTTCAATGCTTATCTATAACGAAAAAATAATTTAGGATACGATCCAATATTCTGTTTGTAAGAAACTTCAACAACTAATTCAACAAAGCAAAATTTCCTTACTATTGACCTCCTTTCGAGACACATATTCCCAAATAATTTTTCAACCGCTTAAGATATTGACTTGAAATTTTCAGGATATGTTTACAATGCTTATCTACAACAAAAAAATAAATTAGGATACGATCCAATATTCTGTTTGTAAGAAACTTCAACAATTAACTTAACAATGCAAAATTTCCTTATTATTAACCTCCTTTCGAGACACATATTCCCGAATAATTTTTCAACCGCTTAAGATATTGACTTGAAATTTTCAGGATATGTTTACAATGCTTATCTACAACGAAAAAAATAATTTAGGATGCGATCCAATATTCTGTTTGTAAGAAACTTCAACAATTAACTCAACAAAGCAAAATTTTGCTTATTATTCACCTCCTTTCGAGACACATATTCCCGAATAATTTTTCCACCGCTTAAGATATTGACTTGAAATTTTCAGGATATGTTTACAATGCTTATCTACAACGAAAAACAGAATTTAGGAAACGATCCAATATTCTGTTTGTAAGAAACTTCAACAATTAACTCAACAAAGAAAAAATTTCCTTACTATTAACCACCTTTCGAGACACATATTTCCGAATTATTTTTCAACCGCTTAAGATATTGACTTGAATTTTTTAGGATATGTTTATCATGCTTATCTACAACGAAATACTAATTTAGGAAACGATCCCTGGAGCCGTAAACACACTTGTACGTACGCTGTTAACTGTCAAGTTTGACATAAGCCTACTTTGACATTTCTATACAAGTGTGCTTTTTGCATACCGTGCGTAAGGACTAGCGCACTATGCATGCAGGATGGGTTTGACTCCCTGGCGAGTTCGGTCCTGAATATAAATTTATTAATTAAAAATATTTTTATTAAAGTACGCGGTCTTACACCACATGTTAGTTAAGCAACATCTTGAATTCAAGATGTTCGCGAAAGATACTAAATGCCGAAATGTTTAGAATTCATAAGCAAACTTTGAACTTTATCGTCGCCCTTAAAATTATCCAAACACGAATAATCTATATTTTGTATGTCTTGGTATGAAACTATCAAGTATGGTATGCGCGGTTCGGTTTTACGATCGTATCTACTATCAAGCAAGCGTTGAATGAGTAGTCAACCCTAAAATAAACTGCATTAGTACATTTAAGAGCCCCGACCTTGAGTAAAATTGTAGTATGAATACACTTTGTTCATGTCATATTTTAAAATGCACTATAAACTTTAAATTCGCTCCAAGACGTTGACTTCTTTGTGTGTCATTGGCCACTTCTAAGTATAATCGTAACTATAGGCGCTCCATTCTTGGCGCTTTACAATTTTATTACACAGGAAGTTCATCATTAAAACTTTTCCAATCACAGCTTTTCATGGAGTTATTCGTATGGCTTAGTCACCGATCAATTTTTAGTTAAGGAATTCCGTTCACTTTAAATAAATTCATAAAAGTTGACTAAAAATGTATCTTTCACAACAGAAACGAGCACCCTAAGTTTTATTTAACAGGGACCCAAAATGCAAAAAAAAACAGTCTAATGAAACATATATTTATGTGTTAGTATTCATAAATGAATGGATGCGATTATTTTGTTTTTATTGTACAATTTAATATCTACTAAACAGATTTATCAGAAATAGCAAATTTGAAAGTGATGTGATTCAAATTAAATATTTTAGTCACACAGTTACAGATTCGTTTAATTACTTAATGTTTAATCTCACACTAATAAGTTACTTAATTCTATTAATTCTATTCATCAATTTGGATTTAGAAATAAACATTCAACTATTGACCAAGTACATAGAATTACGAATTTCATAGAAAAGGCCCTAGAAGAAAAGAAAGTTGTTTTACTATATTTCTAGTCGTGGCGCAGGTTTACGACAAAGTGTGGCATGATGGTTTAAATTATAAACTCGCTTCTCCCAAAGCAATACTCCCAGATTCTTCAGTCCTATATCTCAGAAAGACACTTCAGAATAAAGCAAGAAGAATCATATTCAGAACTTAAAGAAATTAAAGCAGGAGTTCCACAAGGAAGTGTACTAGGTCCGGTCCTATACCTATTATATACTTGTGATATTCCAAAGTTACAAAACTGTACTATAGCGACCTTTGCCGACGACACGGCTATTTTAGCAGTGGGAAGAAACAATATGAAATCATCCGAGAAATTACAAGCAGCTGCCAATGAGATCAACAACTGGACAAAAACATGGCATATAAAGTTAAATGAAACTAAGTCAGTACATGTCAATTTTATCAACAAGAGAATTGAAAATGTACCAATTAACTTAAACAATAAACAAATTCCATACTCCAACACAGCAAAATACTTACCTATTACATTGGACTCTAAGCTACGCTGCAAGGCTCATGTCAAGAAAAACGCGAAGAAATAGGTATCAAATATAAAAAATCGAAAGACACTCCTCTCTGTTCCTACGTAATAAACTTTTGCCTTACAAGCAAATTTTAAAGCCTGTATGGAGATATTAGATACAGCTATGGGGATGCACCAAACAAAGTAATATTCAGGTCATCCAGAGATTCCAGAACAAAACATTTAGGAACATCCCTGATGCACCTTGGTACTGCAAAAATAGTGACATATATCGGGACCTCAACATGGACACTGTAACGCTGTAACTAACACCTAAGAAGTTTGCCAGGAACCACTTAGAAAGACTCCATCAACATGTAAAAGACTTAAAAAGGGTAAACATCAAAGATGGACATGGATTCCGTCTATAAGAAATAATAGGGAAAGACAGAAAAGAAACTAGATAAAATGAGGTGGAATCGCCAAAAAACAAAAGAAACTTGACGGATAATGACTGAACGGATAAAATAATATTGTTGTATGAAAACACGATAATTGTTGTAAAGTTCGAATTTGTACGTATGTTTATTGTTCTGTATATATTTCTAATTTTAAAGAATAGTTAGGAAGTCGTAAATTTGGTTAAATAATCATTTTTTCAACCACCCGCATGTACTCTTAAGAACCCCTATTGTGGGGGGGGGGCACTTGAGAGTCCGTTTTGTTTTTAACACATGTGTTTCTGGATAAATCCCTTTGCTAGGTTGACCAATAGCAAACAGATAACATTTTGGTAATTCTTAAAAATAACGGTGTAGAAAGTTTTTAGATATAAGTTTTGCTGTTCAAGCCTCTTTTTAAAATATCTTCAGGTACTTAACTCATTCATCTTTACATTCTTTTAAATAGAATCTTTAAACAAACAGAAGTGTTTTCAATAATAATAATATCTACTGCACAAGCCTATACCATTACGGCTACGTACGTTCCAATCACAAACATTATAATACAATCACAACCAGAACACTATATTTAACCTGATATCTAGTAAAATATAAATATTGTTAAATTAATTCAAACCACCGCAAACATTCTTTGGCAACACTTGGTAGACATCAAGGTCAACATGAACCTTTAAATAACTAACTCGTTTATTATTTAAAAAAAAATATTTTATAGTTTTTATGTACAAAGAATAAATAAACTAATCTGAAAAATAGTTTCAAACTTTGCAAGTTGTAGAACTGCTGGTTAGTTATAAAGAGAAATCTCACTATAATAAACAAGACTCGGAATGTGATTTTTTACAAAATATCTTAGGTATGAATGGAGATTTTGAAGAGGTGCCAAAAGCTAATGGCATATGTTATACAGGAACTTGTGCAACACGAGACGTTTTATTTATTATTTCCTCACAACAACTTGATGCTTATTGCTTACAATATAAAACACAAATATTTATTGTATTTTTGTTATTTAGATATGCATTTAAGCTTATATTATAGAAAAAATATCTGAACCACATTACTGTGGTCATAAAGTATTATGATTATTTAAGATTTAAGTTTGAGAATAAAGCGAGGTTGGTAGCTTTGCAAATCCAAAGTTATTTTAGTCTTTAACGATCATAGTCAGTCCGTTGCTTCTCTCCATTCATAGTAAAATCATAGTACATCAAGATGATTAAGATGAGGATGATATGAATAGTTTCCGCATTAGACTATAGAGGGCACAAATTTGTTCTTCGTGATAGGACCCTGTTTCCTGAGTCGGAATTTAAAGTTTTATGAGGTTTTGTCAAGTGGTTTACATTTGACAGTCCATTAAAATAAACAAATTCTGCATTGTGTAGAAAACCGAAGTAGGCGCAGTGATAAAATGCTTCCATATCAAGGGTTTATCTGCAACCGGAATATAAACTGACAATGAGTTGCATTCACTTTGGACGAGCCTTCTTGATAGTTTTCAACAGTTAAAATATGGGTTAAGGGTTAAGGGCTCTAGACGTGGTTGTTTAAGCACTGAGAATCCATACTGTTCAGGCAGATGAAAAACGTCTACTTCTGATAAAATCAGAGCCGAATTTAAGAGTAGGCTTTTTTTTTTTTTTAATAAGATATTACTTGCTATATGTATTTTCATAAATAAGTCACAAAATCAAGAAAAATCGTATTTTACCAATCACTTATCAAGCTATCTATGAAAATAAGAGACAAAAAACAACTAATTAAACGTCAAACGACAGTAACCATTTGTCTGCTGTATTGTTTGTTAGAATTTTATAGTATTGTTGTGTAACTCGATAGTCTTTGTAGCAAATTTGTTATCATATCGTCGATGGAAAGCAATTTTGCTGTAAACGCCAAATTATGCAAAAAATTTTTATTACATCCTTTTTCTCAGTCTTTTTTCTGCGTCGGATGGTCTACTGAACGCTAATTCAAAAGTACTGTTATGTTGTTCAAATTGAAAGAAATTATGCAGTACAAGCCATTAAAATCGCTCTTTTTTCTTATGTTGGCGTATAAAGCAATCATCCTGTCGTCACTTTAAAAGAGATTTCGTTTACAGCAACTACTTAATTTAAGATGTGGCGTATACAGCATTTATGCCGCCCAAGTATTTTAAGTCATGCCGGTTACCACATACAATAGGTTATCTTTTTAGAATATTTGGTTTGTAACAGCGATTTATACGGATGCAATTAAAGAACATATTGTTTTTAAAGCATTTGACTAGATCTAGTTATACTGTATTTATAACGTTAATACAATTCGAATTACCTACTAAAGATAGATTGTTTTGGGGTTGTGATACGTCATAATTGTTCTTTGCGTATGCAACGTGCAATTGACGTGACCGTATGTGTTAAGTAAGGGTGTTTGTCACCACATCTATCTACACAATAAACGTTTTAGAAGGTGCTCAACCCAACTTTAATTTGTATAATCAAACAATTCAGCACAGGCAAAATATAAAGACCGAAAAAATCTTGTGAAAAATATATAATACCAAAGAATTATGCACCTTAGTATATTAATTTATTATCCAACTCAACAATATCTGATTGTTTAAGTTTAAATGATACAGACGAAGAAGATAGTTATTAAAAGGAAGGTAAGAAGGAGATGATTGCAAATAGAAGCTTTAAAATGGTTTAGTTTTATATTACCCACCTAAAGAAGTTACGTTTGATGCATTTATACTAGTTTTTGTTTAATAGAGTAACTTATATATTTGTTTTTTTATGATTCCTTAAAGTCTAAAAAATAATTATTTATTATTAGTTTCTTTTTGTTCTTTGAATACCTCGAAGAATTATAATCATTTATTTAAACGTGGTTTTTGTGGGCATTATAATTATAACATTGGTAAATTATTTAATTCCCATGTACTTCAAACAACATTACATACATACCTACACTTCTGTGTATACGACAAGACAAATGGAATATAACAGTTTATGTAGTTGCATTTACAACCCACAAAACATACGTTTACTTACATTTTTTGTCTGTACTACATTTAGAAGGTCATTATTACTACCTGAATTTAATTCCAAGCATTGTGACATGGCGTTTACGACATTTCAATCGAGCAACATTTTCAATGTGTGTTTTGCTACAGCGCCAAAACGCCATTAATTTATAGTTAAACGGACGATTTTCATTGTTCTAATAATATTCATTTAATTATTTGACACCTACATTCCTTGAACATTTTTTCGATAAAATCATTATACAGGGTGAGTCACGACGGACGCGTCGGAGTTTTATGGCGAAACGGTTTATATTTTCCAATTTCTGTCGCTGTTAGATTATGTAAGTCAATAAGGGCTACATTTTAAAAATATTTTCAAATATACAGGGTGCTCCAAAAAAGAGTGCCATATCAAAGTTATACTTTTTCTTATGGAACACCCTGTATATTTTTACATTTTTGGATTCCTCTTTAAATTTACTTCAAAAAATGTAAAATGTTATATGGGTCTAAAGTCAACCGTTCTCGTGAAAATTGCATTTTCATGAAAATACAGTATTTTCAAAAATTTTCAACATTTAAAAACTTTGACAAGTCTGAAGAAATTCGCTTGGAGATAAGATTGACAATAGATTATGTAACACTTTGCACCACCTACATTTTTAAAATATTATACAGGGCGTTTTTTACGCTTGGTCAAACTTGTGAAACTTTAAACATCGACAACTTATTTTTTTTAAATACAACACCCTATATTTTTTTACACCGTCTTATAGAAAATTTAATTCTCTTTCGAAAACATTAAGGCTGTTTTTCACCTAAAATTAATATTTTCCTAGATATCGTGATTTTATTGTTAATTATTAGGGCAAAGTAATATTTTCAAGTAGGCTATGAAGGTAGACAGCGGTAATTTGAAACAATTGAAAGAAAAAACAAGACACTTATAATTTTGTTGTTTGCCTACACATTTTTGACATTTTTTTATAAGAAAGTTGTAGATTTACCATTTTTACGTTTAAATATAGGTTTCTCATCAGGGCCACAATATTTTTCATATAATTGAGTTTGATCGTTTGCTAAGTCCTAAAAACCGATTGATAATGTATTAGGTACGAGAACGGAACGCTGATTAAAAAAAAAAGTAATACTGACTTGTCTAATTTTACATTTAAAAAAAAAACATGGTTGGTACTGTTTTCGGTAGAGTGTCGTAGTATCGTATCGTTAACAGACAAAAAATGGTTTATAGGATTTAGTAATTATCTTATAACACAGGTCCAATAAATAAATGCATCAACAATTTTAAAAAATGTCTATTTAAACGTAAGTATGGTAAAACTACCACTTTCCTATAAAAATGTGTCAAAAGTGTGTAGTCAAACGATAAAATTATAAGTGTCTTATTTTTTCTTTCAATTGTTTCAAATTACCGCTGTCTACCTTCATAGCCTACTTGAAAATATTACTTTGCCCTAATAATTAACAATAAAATCACGATATCTCGGAAAATATCAATTTTAGATGAAAAACAGCCTTAATGTTTTCGAAAAAGAATTAAATTTTCTATAAGACGGTGTAAAAAAATATAGGGTGTTGTATTTAAAAAAAATGAGTTATCGATGTTTAAAGTTTCACAAGTTTGACCAAGCGTAAAAAACGCCCTGTATAATATTTTAAAAATGTAGGTGGTGCAAAGTGTTACATAATCTATTGTCAATCTTATCTCCAAGCGAATTTCTTCAGACTTGTCAAAGTTTTTAAATGTTGAAAATTTTTGAAAATACTGTATTTTCATGAAAATGCAATTTTCACGAGAACGGTTGACTTTAGACCCATATGACCTTATACATCTTTTTAATTAAATTTAAAGAGGAATCCAAAAATGTAAAAATATACAGGGTGTTCCATAAGAAAAAGTATAACTTTGATATGCCACTCTTTTTTGGAGCACCCTGTATGTTTGAAAATATTTTTAAAATGTAGCCCTTATTGACTTACATAATGTAACAGCAACAAAAATTGGAAAATATATACCGTTTCGCCATAAAACTCCGACGCGTCCGTCGTGACTCACCCTGTATAAAGGACAGTAATTATTTTTCCAAAACTTAAATTGTTTTTTGCCTCTCCTGTAAAGTTGTAGATTTGGCGTTTACAGCAAAATTGCTTTCCATCGACGATAATGATTATGGGGAGACACATTTACAAATAATGAAAAATTTGAAATGTTGGGATGCTACATTATTTGCCATAGAAACTGTGTAAAAACAGATCATTCTAATTCTTCATTGATTTGTTTTGAAGTTTTGGTTGGTTTCTCGAAGAAACCATATTCTTTTAAATTTACTTCCAAATTTCTGTAATTACGCACCATTCATTCGTTGCTTATCTCGGGATACAGCTCAAAGTATATTCGCTCAGCTTCTGTACAGTTTTTATGGCAAAGAATGTAGCATCTTAACATGTAAAATTTTTTGTTGGTTTTATATGTAGCCATAATTATAACAATTACTACAAAAACTATCGAATAACAAAACAATACTAAATTAGTTTTGTTGTACATTACGGTTTGGCACAAAATATAGGATCAGAGACCACCAGAATCAAATGTAATACGAGTAACACGTAAATGCCAAATAATGTAATGCAGCTGAAATATGCTTACATCAGCATTATGTTGTTCCTTGCTTTAGATTACTTTTTGTTGCTTTGGCGTTCTTTAATGCCGCGGGATCATTCAGGCGGTATGAAACACCTACACAATATTTCAACCCGGATTTAAAGTTTCCCATGTGTACAGGACTTCAAGGATATTTTGTTAATGTTTATGAATTAAAGTAAAGTAGGTTTGTTGCATACGCTACAAAGTAGGTTAACAAAATCAATCAGTACTGACCTAATATTTGTAGAATGTGTGTGTTTTACGTGCATCTAATATCAGCATGCTTATCTAATTAGACCAAAGAAAAATCTGGTTTAATATGCATTCATTCTTCATAATTAGATCGTTCTTCGTTATTCATAAACTCATGTAGCCTTTTTAGAACCAAAGCGAATCTTTATCAACATATTTTAATAAATGTACGTTAATGTCTGCTTGACAAATGAACCCTAAATAAACTCAAAAAGCTTTTAACGACTAGTGTTGACGTTTAAACCAATTAAAGCTTAAAAAATAACTGTAATAACCGCAGGTAGTTGCTTTAGACGATATTGTTCCAAATTTGACACTTAAAGCCTCGTCCACATTTGCGAGCAAAAGTGAGAGCCGAGCCTAGCGCAATCCATCATTTTAGCGAGCCTGCTAAATACCAACACTTGGCTGACCGGTTTTGTTGCACTCGCGAACCTGTGGTCGTATTAAACTGTTAAGTCTGTAAAAACTTTGATACTTTATGAATGACGCTATACAGGGTGGTGCATTTTTCGATGCTCACCATTGCTATCTTGGAAACGGTAAGAGATACAAGGTCGGTTAAATTAAAGAAAAGTTGCACATTTTTATGGTCATTGAGAATATGAAAAGAAATCTAGGATATTTTGATTCGTTTTTGATTTGTTACAAAAAAACTGGAAAATGTGATTTTGGAAAAATATTATTACTTCCCTACCATTTACGCTATTTAATTTAAACTTGGTAACTTCATGTTTTTAACCATCCTGGGTTTTTTTCAGACTGGTAACCAACATAACCGTTTTCTTTTAAAAAACTTGTTGAAATTTGAAAATTTGTCTCGTTTCCTGGGTTTGTCGCCATCACTTTTGTTTTCTTGTGATTTATTTCCATTCCATTTTCTTCTAATACTTCTTTCCAAATTTCTATATTAGCTTTTAGTTCCCTTTCGATCGCTGCCATAATGGCTACATTGCTGCAAATGCTCGCTCTGTTATTTCAACCTTCTGTAAATTCTTGTAACCTACGCATAAACTTTAAACTTTTTGTTTTCATTTCTTAATTATATTGTCCATTAATATCGTTAACAGTATAAGACTCATTCCACCTCCTTGTCTTGATCCATCTTCTGTATTGAAAGAGTCTGATTTAACATTTTTCGTTACCACATAATTTATTGTCTTCGTATACAAGCAGCTGATATTTCTTCTTAGTGTATTGTCTACCTTCTTTCCTTAAGGATCTCCCAAACTTTTCGTCTAGGCACATTATCGGATGCTTTTTGTAGATCTATAAATGCGAAGTATGCTTTTTTTCCCCTTTTTAGTTGTGTTTTTGTTATAATCTTTTAATTGTAAATATGTGATCCTGAACACTCCCACCTTTTCTAAACCCACTTTGTGATTCTGTTAATGTCTTATCTAATATTTTTGTTAGCTTCTGTTCTAGTATTTGTTCGTATAATTTTAGTGCTGTGCTAAGAAGCCTTATGCCTCTTTAATTATTGCATTCTTTGTTGTCCCCCTTTTTAAATATAGGCAGTATCATACTTATAACCCAGTCTTTCGGTATTACTTCTGCTGACAATGCCTTGTTCATGACTTCTCTAAAATAGTTGAATTACGTTTGGTTGCTCTGTTACCGTTAGTTTTAAAGATGTGCAAAAAACTATAGTCTGATTTTGAAAACGCGTTTTATACACTGCATTTCAGTTCTTTTACCTATGCTACAACAATTTTTTTTTATGAGACTCACAAATTCTAAAATTACAACCGTGTTAAGAAATATTAAACATTATTTAAAATGTAATCACTCATAAACTATATTAATTCACTTTTTTTGCGAGTTTACGACTATGTCAAGGTTTGTGTTTGTATGTGACGCTCTAACTCAACAACCATTTATTACACCAAGGTGAAGGTAAATATTTTTACTCTTTACACATTATAGACAAATGTTTTTATAAACTTTTATAGCACCTCGTTTCTATTTGCGTGTCCATTCAGTTGTAATTCTAACCCACATTTTTTGCGCTTTGATTGAAGTGGGTAAGTAATATTTATATTTATCTGAAAACCTACACCGTTGACATTGAAACAGGTAACTAGATATCGCTCGATTATAACATTAATGTGACTTTCTTACGAGGCGTAAATACAACCTTGTCACAGTATTTTACACTCACCGGAGAAAATGATGTATCTATAATTTTTTGTTAATACAAGATTGCAGGTTTATGCCACCTAATTTCATTGAAACGTTTTTGTATCTTACGCTAATTTGTATCTTTTAAACATATATTTAACTGATACGAAAAAAGAAATCATTTGTTAACTTTTAAATAAGAAAATGCTTATTTGAAGATCTTTTTTGTAGATTGGTATCCGAATTTAACATGAATTAAATTAATTTACAGCACAATTTTTTCCTGGAGAATTTTTTACTTAACTTTCATGTTTAATTTATTACTATATCTTCATTTATTACCGCTTAATCTGTATTTCTTCTTCTTTTTCTATCACCTTTTGCCTTACGGCGTCTGCTTTTAAGGGTTCTCCACCCATCCTTTTCATTCCTTTCTGACTGCCCTCATCTCCTTAACTGTTCTCCCTCGTTCGCGGGCTAGCTCTTCAATTATTTTTTCCTTATTGGTTGTTGGGCTACCCGTCCGCCTCTTCCCAAACCTCCTTGATTCCGTTACTCTTTTTGTCAATCCTCTGTACAGGGTGCAGGGTGGTCCAAATTCGATGGTATTGCATGGGTATCTCCTTAATAGTCAAGATAGAAAAACGGTTAAATTACCAAAAATGTGCAGTTGTTTGGGACGAACTTAGAACCGTTTTCAAAAATATTCTATCATTTCCGATTTTTGAGTTATTAAAAAAAAACCTGTTTTTTAAAAAAAATATTTTTAATGTTATATCTCCCTTATTGTTTAAAATATCGAAAAAAAACTATGAAGATTATTTTTAGATATTTTTATGTACCTAGATGATAGCCCTAAATTATTTTTTTTACGCTCGCCGCTAAAAGGTTATGACACAAACTTACCTTTTTTTGAATAGAGGCTATAGTTTATCTCAAAAAACTGCACATTTTTGGTAATTTAACCGTTTCTCTATCTTGACTATTAAGCGAGATACCCATGTAATCCCATCGAATTTGGACCACCCTGTACGTGCCCATATCATTTTAGCTGTTTTTCTTCTTTACTTTGGAACACTGGTTTTTGCTTTAGGTTTTTCTGTATTTCTTTATTTTTACTTTTGTCTTTTTTAGTTTTTCCTGCTATTTTTCTTCAAAATTTCATTTCAGCTGCCGTTAGTCTCTTCTCGTGTTTAGTTGTAATATGTATATATTTTTAATACCGAAATATAGAAAGCTATAAATTTTGAATGGTTATAAATGAATTTGCTTTTAATCTTTAGAGATGCCACGATTATTGGTAATATTGTAAAAAGAATTTGGTATTATGTTTTTGATCTACGCACAACCAATATTTAATTCTCTCTCTTTCTTCTCTTTTAAGCGGTTTTTTTTGTACCTTTTGGTGCAAGGATCAAAGTATTTTTTTCTAGTAATTATGTTATTTCTCCCTTGTCTATCATTTGTTAACTGTGACAAATCCCTGCAGCTGACTCCTTTTTCTTCCAGTCCAGGAGTTCTAAACCAGGGGTCCATGGACCTCCAAGAGGTACGTATCAAATTCAATGACCGGAATAATTTATTGGTGGAAAGCAAGAACCAACAATTTCCGCCCTAAATATTTTTACATTTTGTGTGTTTTGTGCATAAATAAAGTTCTTTTGAAATGGACCAACTGGCATGAAGTACATGACGCTTCACAGTGAAGCCAAGAGGTACATTGATGGAAATGAATTCAAAACCACTGCGGTAAGATACAATAACTAGAAAATTATTAAAGTCAGCGTTCTAAAATTACCTGGGATGTTTAATTAACATGGCCCAAGCCGTTTTTGTCAATTTTAGCGAAAGAACGTCCAAACGTCGGTACCTCTTTTGCAATATATAACGCATATGTAGATGATAACATGAATACCGTATATGATACAATAACTAGAAAATTATTAAAGCCAATGTTCTAAAACTACCTGGGCATGTTTAGCTAACATAGTCAAAGCCGTTTTTGTCAATTTTAGCAAACGACGTCCAAGCGTCGATACCTCTTTTGCAATATATACCTCATATATGGATATTTACATTAATACCGTAAGACAACACCCCGTATAAGATAAAATAACTAGAAATATATGAAAGTCATGGTTCTCAAATTAGCTGGCCATGTTTAGCTAACATGGTCGAAGCCATTTTGTCAATTTTAGCAAAAGACGCCCAAGCGTCGGTACCTCTTTTGCAATATATACCGCATATAGGATGATAACTTTAATACCGTAAGACAGGTGTTCTATACCAGGGTGCCAAGGACCCCCAAGGTGGACATGAAGCTTCTACAGGATGTATGTGTCAAATACAATGACCAGAAAAATGTATAGGTGGGAAGCAAGAATTAGCAATTTTCGCACTAAACCTACACAGTAGGTCCTATGCATAAATAAAATTCTTTTAAAATGGACTGATTGACAAGGGGTACACTCAGGGCCCGATCCAGGGGGGCGCGAGCAGGGCAACTGCCCAGAGCGGCAAATTTGGGGGCGGCAAAATTGGTAGAAAGAGAAAATTAAAATCAAAAAAACCAATAAAAAGTAGAGTATACAGAAATACATCAGAGTTTTAGTGTACTTTAGAGTGGGTACAATAATAGTTCTCCGATGGTAAAGCGTTTAGGATTAGTTTAAAGTTAATCATTCCACTTTGAAATTTATTTTCATTCTAATTCTCTTACTTAATGTCACTTACTATGTTTTACATACAAGGTTGACTGAGAGTATTGTACAAAAGGACTTTACCATAAGGGCATAAGGTGATCATTCGTCCCCGATTTTCGGGGACAGTCCCCGAAACAAGACCCAAGTCCCGGATAATTCTTGTCCTGATTTACATAATTTTCTCATGAATTTTTAAAATAATTAATGGAAGCTATGGTACGGCATTACTGCAAAATTATGCAAATCCTATTGTCTGGCAATATTGTAACAGTGTAATCGCTCATTGGAAACGAAAACTGGAATAGGAGGAAGTTTTGAAATGAGCAAAACTGTCCGAGTTTGAACTTCCCGCTCTTTAATTGAATTTTGCATGATTTCCGCGAAAATTCGTCGAGTTTTTTTTCATAACCCTTGGTTAGTGTCCCCGAAACTTGTGAGAAAAAATTGGACACCTTACTTTAGCATGCAAAATTAATTAGTTGCAAGTGTTGGCTCTCCTGATCATTTCTCCTGATCATTTCTCCTGATCATTTTACAACGTAAAATTACGACGTAATTTTATGAAAGGTGAAAAATTTGCGTTTTAAATTATTTTTTATGGGTAAAACTTGATCTTACTTATTTATTATCATATTTCGGCGATTTTTTAAAATTATTCTCATCGATTGGCCAAATTGTACTGTGAAAAATTATTCTTTACCTGTCAAATAACTTTAAGGTGCGACCTCGTAAATTTTGGAAAGCGCGTGTAGCGTAAAATGACACATATGAGAACTTTTTTTAATTTATATAAATAGGTCACTACTATATCAAGACGAAATTATTACAAAATATTAACGAAGTTTTTGGAACAAACAGAACTCAGATATCTTTGTCTTTGTAGCGTCCTGGCGTGTAGAGTTTTTTTAAACACTGTTATTTTCCGAATAATGATGCCAACTGCACTTTTAAAATTTAGATCACATTAAACTTACCTTCATGCAAGATATAATAGCGCTTATTTATTTGCCATTTCATATTCATTTAGTAAAAATTTCAAATTCTAGAAAAGTGAGAAATGTCTAAAAAAATTTAAAAATTGTGCCATTTTGCTGATGTTAACGCATGGGAGCGAAAATGGTAACCAAATTGAAAATGCAAGTGAAGAATCTTAAGTAGTTTTTGATTATGAAAAACTTTTATGTTTACACTTTTGTCGTAAAATAATCATGGAAGCCAATATTTGCAAATATTTAATTTTGTATGGTATAGTCCTTTGTACGATATTTTCAGTCAACATCCTCTGTATTGTGATATATGTAATACCAATCTGTCGTTGCATATAATAATAATATGAATATCCCTCGCGAAGCAGTAAAATATTTAATTTTTATGTTGTTTTTTTATTAATTTAAAAAAAATATTTTGTGTTGTTTCTTTTTTTTTTTAAGAAAAAACATGTACCTATCTCCTACTTATATTTTTCATTTTATGTTACTGATTTTTATGGATTTAAATTTTTTTATGAAACAAAAGACTTGTTATTCAATAAATACCTGCAAAAATTACACTCTCTGCAAAAAATTATACTTAAAAAAAATAATTTATAATTAAATATAAAGGGCGACAAAAATCGTTTTTGCCCAGGGCGGCGGAAAAGCTAGATCGGGCCCTGGGTACACTGCATTAAATACTCGTGTTTTAGTTTCTTTAGATATCTCCCTCTTACTTATCAAGCATTATTTGCTAGTGGCGTGGTAAAAAAAAGAGCAACGTAACAATGACTATCCTTGAACTTTATTCACCCTGTGAATTGGTGTAAAAATGTAATATAAATAACAATTTAACAAATTACTGTCGCCTAAGAAAGTTTTAAAGAAACGTTAAAAAGTTAAAGTCGATATGCCATGGCAGTTGTCTAAGCTATTATAAGAATAATTAAGATTTCTTTAAATTTAAATTAGTAAGAAGCCTTAAAATAATTCGCTTCAGAATTTTTTTTTCTACATTTATTATTCAATAGCAGTCACGTATAGCTGACATGTAACAATTATGCCTGCAAAATTGTTTCGATCACTCCAGCAGAAATAAATGCGTGGGCCTAGCATGAAACACAAAATGTAAAAATCTTTGTGGCATCCAATACAATGCAGCGAATAATGAAACCCAACAAATCATGCATTTTTCACGAAATATGTCGCAGTTAATCTTTATTATACGTTTATAATCGGCACGTGTGTGTATTTCTGCGTCGCTTTTAACTCTCCGATACTTCAACATACGGATAAAGCGACACCAAGAAACCAATCCAACATTAACTCCAAAAAATGTACGGTAATGACCTACATCGGAGTAAATGGAATAAGCAGAATCGATTTTCAATTAATCAGAATCGCAATTCTTTACGTGGGCACATTTTTTAAATGTTCCAATAGATTCGGGATTGTGCCAGTGGGACTACCACAACTCAGGAGAATGGCGTATGACATGGTAACCTAACTTAAATAACCTAATTCTTGATGTGTGTCAAACAAATAGAGCAACTCTCTTCAATTTAGAAGCCTTTAACCGCCTTGAAACATGCAGTTTAGCTTGCTTTTCTGTGTAATAGTTTCTTTATAGTTTATAGAACGGACACACGTGTTTTAAACCACTGATTTATTCACTTGTTTTACAACGAATTGTTAATTAAGTGATTAAAAGGAGATTACACGTGGTTTAGTGTTCAAAATGCAAATGACTAATAAAGCTACCTGTATAGGGTAGACCAAATTCGAATGCTTTACTCCATGGTTGATAAAAATCATGATTTTAAAAAAAAAATCAAAAAAATCGATTTATTTGATTTAAATCAGATTTTTTTGATTTAAATCAGATTTTTTTAAAATTAAATGAAATGTTCATATTTGCATGCTATTTCTGTTTTGTGCTAATATATTTAATAACCAATATATTTAATTCATTGGAGAATTTTTGTTAAAATAAAACATTAAATATAATGAATAAAAATTTCGAAAAAAATCAGTGCTAAATAGTGATGTTATATATAATTAAGTCTTTGTCTTAACAAGCAATAAACAGTATGATTATATTTACATTTTAAAGTGTAGTATATGATCTACAAAACCATGCTTGCTATTCATCATCAACTATATGTGACCTGTGATCGAATTCTATGCCTGAAAATACTTGTCTAAACATGCAAATGCAGTTTTGTATGTAAGGGTATCCCAGATTCTGTTATTCAGTTCATTTTAGTTAGCAAACGTGTACACATCACATAAATAAACGCAACATAATGTCAGGAAGGAAAAGGGATAGTGTTTGGCAACATTTTATAGAAAAATCAAACAAATTGAAAGGGAAAGCTGGGAGCAGAGCAGTTTGTAAATATTGCAAAGAAGAAATACAAGGTCTGGTACAAAGATTAAAAGCACACCGTGAAAAATGTCAGAAGAAACAAATGCATATGAATGAAGTTACTGAATGTAATACAGAAGATACTGACACAGATTCTAATCCTACCACCATAGAAACAAGTCAACCGAAAGAGTTTTTTGATCCACAACCTAGTACGTCTAGAATGGATACAAATACAAATATAAGCTCACCACCTGCTAAAAAAAAAAAGAAATGACTGAAAATTTATTAATGAAATCATTTGTAGTGCGTACTTCTAACGAGTTAAAGAAAAATCTTGATAGACAAATCGCAAAAGCTATTTATGCGACAAATAGTAGTTTCAGATGTATCGAACAACCAGAAGTGATAAAAGCAATCGAAATGTTACGGCCAGGTTATTCACCACCTTCTAGGTTCGCTGTATCTTCAACATTATTAAATGAAGTGTACATGGAAGAAAAAGAAAAATGTCTTGCAAAATTAACAAATAGTTCGGTTTGCCTTTCCTTAGATGGTTGGTCAAATGTACATAACGAACCGATAATTTGCGCTACTGTAACAACAGATTATGGATCAACCTTCCTCCTTGAAAGTATAGATACATCAGGACATGCACATACAGCCGATTATTTAACAAGTAAAGCAATCAGTTTAATAAATAAGTGCAAAACTCAATATAATTGTGCAGTTTCAAGTTTCGTTACAGATAATGCAGCTAATATGAGCAAAATGAGAGAAAACATTAAAAATGAAGTAACCGATGTAAATGTGATAACCTATGGATGTTCAGCACACATTCTAAATTTACTTTCCAAGGACTTGCAGATACGCGATATTAAAGAAAATGTTGTGCATGTTGTTAAGTATTTCCGTAATAATCATTTGGCAAGTGCTAAATATAAAGCTGCCGGAGGTAAGGCGTTAATATTGCCTCAAGACGTAAGATGGAATACTCTTGCAGATTGCTTGGAAATATTTACACAAGAATGGCAGAAATTGTTACAAATTTGTGAAGAGAACAAAGACCAAATTGATTCTTTAATATTCCAAAAGGTGTCTAACATTAAACTGAAACGATGGGCAAAAGATTTTTTAAAAATAATAAAACCAATTTCCGTAACTTTAGACAAATTACAAAGAACAGATGCATTTTTAGCTGATGCTGTAGAAGCATGGAAAGAACTTGAGGCTGTTTTTGATGATACTATTACATTAAATATTAAACAAATGGCTGCATTTCAAAAACGATATACTCAAGCTTTGACACCGGACCATTTTTTGGCTTATTTATTAGACCCTAGAAAAACAAAATTTCCTTTAAAATATAATGAAAAAGACGCAGCTTTAAAAGTAGCAGCAGAAAGTTACCCACACAGTGGTTTATTACACATAATAATAAAATTTGAAGCTAAATCTGATCCATTTAAATCTGTTATGTTTAGTGAGGAAATTATTAATAATGTTACTCCAATACAGTGGTGAAAATCACAAAAAGATGTTTCCGATATTAATAAAGTGTTGCCAATATTAACACAACTAATGTGCAGTGTAACTTCTTCGGCCTCAGTTGAAAGAATTTTTTCAACATTTGGATTGGTCCATTCGACAATAAGAAATAAACTGGGAACTGAAAAGGCTGCAAAACTGGTATTTTTATTCCAACATTACAATACCAAAAATTTATAAATGTATATTATTATATATTATTTTAAATGAATTACGTTTCGTTACGTTACGTATAAGTATGTATTTAATACGTATACACATATAAGAACTGTTGTTTTTTTTTTAATACTTATATACATAAATACCATATACCTAATGTTTTTTTTATTTGAGAAAATAAAATTTTGTTTTGTTATAAATGTTTTATTACCTACTCATATAATAAGTGATTTAAATAGATGTTTTTTTTTTCACTTGATTTAAATCGTGATTTAAATCAATGATTTTTTTAAAAAAATCACTTGATTTAAATCATGATTTAAATCAATTGATTTAAATCTGCTCAACCCTGCTTTACTCTAATACTTACTTAATCCTAAAGCCTATCTACCTATGAAGGTGTAAGGAGTTTTTTTTCTGGCGTTTTTTCTGGAGTTGTTTCTGGAGTCGAGTTCTTTTTGTGTTTTTCTCTTTTCTGTTATTTCCTTTCGCATGTCCTTTTTCATTGCTTGTATCATTTCCGATGTCCTCTTGTTATCTTTTCTTATTTCTTTTTTTTTTAAATTTATTTTCTTTCTCCTTTTTCATTGGCTGTATCGTTGACCTAATATTTCTGTTATTCTTTACTCTCAGTTTTTTGGAGGTTTGTTGTTGTTTTATTTTCTTTCAACTTTTTCTGCTCCCTGTCCCATCTTCATTCTTGTCCATCAATTGTGATCTTTTAATATCCTATTTTCGTTGTTCTTTCTTTCTGTCTCTCTTCTTCCGCTATTTGTTTTAGCTTCTTTTGAATTTCCAGTTCCTGCTTCGTCATTTCGATGTTTATACAGGGTCCTGCATTAGTACGTCGGGTTTTCATAGCGCCCCGCCCGTAGGAGATAGACAAAAAGCTTAAACGCGTAAAATTATTGGTTTAAAAAGATCTACGTCGTATAATTATTTTCAACTATACAGGGTGTTCCATTTTCGCGCTATAGCAAAAACAAAGATTTTTTTAAATGGAACACCCTGTATATTTTTAGGTCTTCGGATGTAATTTTTTAACCTCTACATGAATGTCTTTTCATTTTTTGATTTTGTGGCAGTGTTGCCAACTTATTAATTTTTTTCCGAAAAATCTGACAATAAGCAGGCTTAACTTTAAAAAATCGTAGCGACCTCGTTTCTTGAAGTGAAGAAATAAGTTTTAACAATAATGTTAGTCCAGTTAGGGAGCAACATTTAAAAAATTAAAATTTAACTTTATTGATACAGGGTGTTCACAAAAAAATGTCAAACTTTCTAAACTTCAAAGTGACATAACTAATTTTTTTCAAATATAAACACCCTTGTTTTATTATGCTATTCGATAGCATTTTTTCTCCCCTTCAATTTTTATGAAGGGTGTCCTATGTCTAAGCCCCGTAGTTGTTGAGATATTCAATACTTTTCAAAAAAGTAGCCATTTGATTGCATTTTTATGCACCGAAGTAGAAACAATTGCCAAAATGTAAGCAAGTGTCAACTTAACATTTCAATAAGTTTAGAATTTAAGCGGATATTAATTACGTAATACAATTAATCGTTTTTATTCAGAAACTATGAAAAAGTAACTAATTGAAAATACATGAAAGATAAACGACTACAATATTCCATTTTTAGTAGAAGTGGACCCACCAGGTGGCCTGCCAGATCACCTGATTTGACTAAACTTGATTTTTTTTGTGGGGATAAGTGAAAGGAATTGTGTATAACGAACCACCGACAACAGCAATAAATTTGCAACAACGAATTGTTGACGTTTTTACAAGTATTTCACCTGAAATATTAAGAAGAGTGCAAAGATCTTTTAAGCAGAGAATAGATTTGTGCCTGGATGAAAATGGAAAACATTTCGAACATTTATTGTACTCGTTTCTCTTTTATGTATTTTCAATTTGTTACTTTTCATAGTTTCTGAATAAAAACGATTAATTGTATTACGTAATTAATATCCGCTTAAATTCTAAACTTATTCAAATGTTAAGTTGACACTTGCTTATATTTTGGCACTTGTTTCTACTTCGGTACATAAAAATGCAATTAAATGGCTACTTTTTTGAAAAGTATTGAATATCTCAACAACTACGGGGTTTAGACATAGGACACCCTTCATAAAAATTGAAGGGGAGAAAGAATGCTATCGAATAGCATAATAAAACAAGGGTGTTTACATTTGAAAAAAATGAGTTATGTCACTTTGAAGTTTCAAAAGTTTGGCATTTTTTTGTGAACACCCTGTATCAATAAAGTTAAATTTTTTATTTTTAAAATGTTGCTCCCTAACTGGACTAACATTATTGTTAAAACTTATTTCTTCACTTCAAGAAACGAGGTCGCTACGATTTTTTAAAGTTAAGCCTGCTTATGTCAGATTTTTCGGAAAAAAATTAATAAGTTGGCAACACTGCCACAAAATCAAAAAATGAAAAGACATTCATGTAGAGGTTAAAAAATTACATCCGAAGACCTAAACATATACAGGGTGTTCCATTTAAAAAAATCTTTGTTTTTGCTATAGCGCGAAAATGGAACACCCTGTATAGTTGAAAATAATTTTACGACGTAGATCTTTTTAAACCAATAATTTTACGCCTTTAAGTTTTTTGTCTATCTCCTACGGGCGGGGCGCTATGAAAGCCCGACGTACTAATGCAGGACCTGTATACTATTTCTTGGAGTTGTTTTAACTTATACTGGTTTTTCATTACCTTTTCTTTTTCTAGTGGTTTGACTAGTTCTAACTTACATGCTTTTGTTTCTATCTGTATGGCGTTTTTAATCTGAACTTTTATACCCGTTCCGTTTTTCAATAAGGTGTTCAAATTCATGTATGAGGTCTGCTTTGTTATCAGTTTTTATCTCCAAGCCTGTCACAACGATATCACTTTTGGTTCTATCTTTTTCCAGTCTACTAACTCCTATCTTCTACGGATTTCATCTTCTCTTTTATTATCTTGTTTTCATTTTTCAGCAATTAATTTTTCTGTTTCAGTTCGTTCAGTTTCTCTTGATATGACCTCTGGTCATATTTTATTTCTTTTATATCTGTCATTACTTCCTTGATCATGTTCATCGTTCTTTGGTCAAGTTAACCTTGTTAGTCTTATATAGTTATGATATTCAAAGAAAGACAAATAATTGGATTGGATTAACGCAACATGTATAATTAATCGAGCTAATTAGTTGTGTGGACATGTATAAAAATAAACGAAATTGATATACAATTAAGCAATATTTTGATATGAAAAGTTTGTGATGATGTGGCAATAAGAAGAACTGCTGGATCAACCGACGACCAAAATAATTTCATGGCAATGATACTTGACCGTATATTTGGGAATGTGTACGACAAACATATGGTCCGTATTCCCGATAACTAACCCCATTATTGTGACTCAGAAATATTTTCTGGATGTGGAAATCGAAATCTTTGGCTAAGTCGTTTGATTAACTATAGTTTTGCAATTGATTTTAATACAAATAATTGTAGAATATGTGGCAAGGCCAGGAACACACAATAACTTTCGCGATAATGTTGCTCGTGTTTTGTTGATCGTTTTGTAGTGATGTAATTTTTCGCAATAATGAATTGTCTTTCTCACACATCAAAATTATATAGCTTAAGATAAATTTTGTGGAGCATGTGTAATAAAGTTTAGAGAGTATTTTAAGCTTTAACTTGATTGTTTCATTTGTTCATACTTCTGTCAATATGCCAAATTAGGCATTGCATACAATTACACTGCATATCATACAATTTCTAAAGAAATTGATAGATATTTTTTTAAATAAGACGTAATAATTCAAGAAATATTAATTTTAGATTTAAATGATCACCAATGGTGTTTGTCTACCTTTCTTTCCTCAAGGATCTACAAAACTTTTCGTTTAGGCACTTTATCGAATGCTCTTTGTAGATCTATAAATCCGAAGTATGCTTTTTCTGTTTTTAGTTGTGTTTTAGTTATAATCTGTTTAATTGTGAATATGTGATCCTGAACACTCCTACCTTTTCTTAATCCACTTTGTAATTCTGTTAATGTTTTATCTAATATTTTCGTTAGCTTCTGTGCTAGTATTTGTTCGTACAATTTTAGTGCTGTGTTAAGAAGCATTATGACTTTGTAATTATTGCAATCTTTGTTGTCCCCCTTCTTAATTATAGACAGTATCATCCCTATCTCCCAGTCTTTCGGTATTATTTCTTCTGACCATGCCTTGTTCATAGGGATTGCAATCCCGATCAAATTTTGCGATCCCGGGATTTCGGGATTGCAGATGTTTTAATCCCGGGATCCCGGGATTATATTATATAATGTGAAGTATTTGCTTAAAAACAGAAGACAATGCAGTGTATATATATTTTTTGATTACAAATGATTTACATAATTATTGAATAATTTAGTAATTACCAATTATTTTTATTAACTTTTTATTTAATTTGTTTCCTCTATAATTTCTGTTAATTTGTTTTAATCTTTTAATTATATCATAGGTGCAAAGATGTTAATAATAATTGAAATATATATATATATATATACATCTCACTATCCATGTGGCGTCCAACATGTGTTGCAGTATTTTGGCGTCCACTAGATTGAGCTGGAATATATGAAATCTGTTTAATGTATATTCCGTTTTATCACCTTTACAAACAGATGGCGATGGTACAATACAAAATTGTGATACAAATTTTCATACAATTTGCGTGATATTTGAAGTCCGTATAATCAACGCAATAAATAACCTCTATATAAAATACCAATTATGAGGCGTCCGCAACGTATACACTTTAAAAAATTACGTACCAAGTGACGTCCTGCGTTGTTCTGCTTTTCATTAGCTTTAGTACGGGTATAACACCGTACTAACTATTTCTAAATATTTAAATTAATGTAAATTGGTCAAAATTTTCTTGTGTTTTTTAACAATGTGTGTGCATCCAGCGTACTTGTATGTGTGTATGCGTTTTCCTCTGTATATTATAGTTAAAGTAATAGAGAACAACTGTTACTGCTTATTATTTATTGGCCACTATCAAATCTATAAATTGTTTAGCAAAAAAATTATGTCATATTTCCATTAAATCAATAAGTTTTGAACATATAAAGATACCACACTGTTAATTATTAATTTTATTTTATACTTCAGACATGAATAATAACTTTAAAGTCAAATCAGACTAATTTATTTAGTTTTTTTAAAAAACAAGAAAGTGCTCAAAACAATGAAAAGCAATCTAAAACAACTTTGGTTTCAAACCAGGAAGTTGAAGAGGACGAAGGTTCTTTTAGCGAATAGTTTGTTTTTTATTTAGTTAAACAAAGTTTCTTTAAATTCTTAAAATTCCTTAAATTAAATTGTATTATATTATTGTTTAAAATGCAATATTTATTACAAATAAATAATTTTGTTTGGAACAAAATATTTGTGTAAATTTAAAAACTAATAATACAAAATTATATGTAATTATAAAATAATAAGACCGAAAATTCATTGGGGGCGAGGGGGGGCGCCCGGCAAAAAATAAATTCTGGGGAGAACACTGATTTGGGATATGTTTACAACTGTTTTTAAAAAAATTTATTACGAAAAAGAACTGAAGTAAAGACAGCTATTACAAGCGCTACGAATGTTCAAGACCGAAGGGGTTTTAAAAAAAAAAAAATTGAAGTAAAAAGGGTAATGTACAAATAAGATTTACGACATGTCGTTTTTTTAGTACTTATTCAAAAAAAATCATTGGAGATTTACTGCCTTAGTTCTGAATGAAACGAATTGTATTTTATGTGTGGTTTAAAGCCCTATCATAAAAGTGTGCCTAACCTGCTACTGACTTAAATTTTGTAATTTAAGGGAATAACGCAATGAATATTAGTAAATAAGTTTATCATCAAAACTCACAAGTATTTATCCTGGCAGTAAAATTATTGTTTTTGTGAAATTTAAAATGCAAATGAACTCCTTATATAAAAATCAATACCGGGTGATTCAGTTTGACTGTTATAGGGGTGCTATAACTTTTTAATTATTGAAAATAGTTTCAACAAACCCTATATTTTTGGAAACGGCGACAAATTTTCTATTAAGTGATGTGCATTTGTCATGTCTACGATGACGTATGTCAAATCCGCGATAGGCAACTAATTTTTTTCCTAAATTACATAGTATACATTTTATTGTTAATTCGGATAGAAAATGTAATTCTGAATCCGACCATGTATTAAAAAAGTATGCATAAGTAAGAAAATTTTCGAGAAAAATCAGTTCAAAGTTTATTCAAATTATAGCAAACAGTCTATTTAACATAACAAAAAACAATGATCAAATTTTGAAAATTACTCTATGACTACCAATGGAAATGTATTAAAAATTAGTTTTTAATAAAATAAAAAACAATTAATTAACGTTGACATAAAAAATTAGACTTTAATATGTTCAAAGTGACCGCCCCCCGCTTCCAAACGCAGTTGTCCTCTATTTGTAACTGCTTTAATACACGTTTATTATTTGCTTTTATTTTTACTAAAAATTTATTTTTAATATATTTCCATTGATTGTTATAGTATAATATTTAAGATCCGATAGTTTTTTTGTCATGTTAAATAGACTGTTTGCTACAATTTGAATAAACTTTAAACTGATTTTTCTCGAAAATTTTCTTATGTATGCATACTTTTTTAATACATGGTCGGATTCAGAATTACATTTTCTATCCGAATCAACAAAAACATGTATACTATGTAATTAAAAAAAAAAACAGTTGCCTATCGCGAATTTGACATACGTCATCGTAGAGATGACAAATGCACATCACTTGATAGAAAATTTGTCGCCGTTTCGAAAAATATAAGGTTTGTTGGGGGTAATTTTCAATAATTAAAAAGTTATAGGGATGCTACAGTCAAACTAAATCACCCGGTATAGGGTATATAATTGTTTTAACAGTATTAGTTAATACTATACTTTAAGTAATAAAACCTTTTCATTTTTTCGAAGTTTTGTTTATCGATTTTTTTTGTGTGCTTCCTAAGTTCGGGCCAAATTCATGGAGATAAACATATTAGGTAATTTAGGTAAGAAATGTAGGTCAGAAAAAAAAGTTATATAGGAAACAGGATGAGGTAAAATATAAAATAACACGCCTTACAAGTACGGGCTAATATCACATAAAAAAATAAATATGCATTGCTTACCTAATTAAACATTACTTACCTTTTTTTTAAATTTTTTACCATAAAGTCAATAAACTCCTTAAATAAACGGCAATAGGGTTGAAATTTTAAATCAGCTTTATTATTCAATAGTAGTTATATGTGATTAACAAATTAAAATAAGTGAACGAAACAGTTAACATATACCACACATTAGTACCGTAACTTAACAAAATGTATGGATGTATTTATTTAGTTAAAAAAATATCTTAAAATAATTTTTAATTAAAAGGCAATATCTTTATACATAGACAATGTATGAAATATTTTTGGTACGTTTTAACTCAAAATTTGTGGAGTGAATAATGACATATTTAAAGTAGCACCACTTTGCTTGAATTATAGCATTACACATACTTTAAATGTATTTTTATTTGGAAGTAATTTTGTTGCGCTTTACACAGTAATTTTGCGTTAAAAACCTTCTACCATTTTTTGACAAATTAGTTTGTCACAACAATAAAATAAATCATAGTGTCGAATTTATATGACACCCCCATAAAATGTAACAATGAACAAGTGCAACACTAAAAATAACAATGCTTCAAACTCACCAAAAAGTCGACTCGGTTCTTTTCCAAGCAATATAAACTTATTTATGTATTTGAAAACTAATGGAACAATAAATAATGACAAATACTTTTTTGTGTCCTTTATTTAAAACATATTTTCGTAATATTTTCAAAGCCTTCAAGTTTATTAAATATTGTGTTGATGCCCGTAAATTATCATAAAAACGGCGATATTAATTTTACACAAAAATAATCAGTTTTAAGTCACGCACGGACTTTAATCACAAATAAAAAATTTTGAAAAACGGCTTCACTCTACATTATAATTTTTTTGTACATTTTCAAACCTTTCCTGTTTGGAATTTACTTAAGCTGTATCAACCATCGTTAGATACATTTGTATTCTACTTTTTTTATATCGTTAGTACCTATAAATTCATATACATATAGTTAGTTATTATTATTATTATTATTATTTTCATTAAAAAAATGGGAATAAGGTTTAAATGAATATTGTCAAAAAATGTGTAGTAGAAGCTAATTTAAACCTTTTCCAACAAAATTACATTATAAACCGCAACAAAATTACTTTTAAATACCTATCAATAAAATTCTGTATTTTTGAAATTTTCGGATGCAGAATAGAAAACTGCATTTCAAAACATTTCTATATGTAAGGTTGGTTGTTTTAAATAATATTAATATAATAACTAAAATAACGTTCACAAAATCATGATAGTACATGACACTACTGTCAGTTTGTTATCAAACTTTATTGTTGTTAATCATTAAAAACGTTAATAATGGCAGTAAAAGTTACAGAATCAACAACATTTCAAATTGCTCTAATTTTGTATTTTTTAATGGTTGCCGCACAGCATATTTAATTTACAATTCACACAAACATATATTGCCGATATCCTGGATGCCACTTCCACTGTGAATCGAAAAAATATATATACCCTTCCGATATACACGCGACGCGAGCGCACGATCCAAGAACGGCCAACGGTCCAACTATAATATTCAAACTGTACAAAATCTCGGATTTGTGGCGTCCCTCTAAAATTAATTCCAGTCACAGTACCGGTGCTTTAAAGTCCGTTTCAATAGAGAAACTATGTGGCGTCCGTATACGGAGTCCACTTAGTAACGGGACGCCACATGTAATGTGCGAGGGATGTTGATGGACGCCACTTAGTTCAGAGATCATATATATATATATATGCAAAACGTCAAACTTGCCTCCGTATGTATACGTGTAAAAGTATTACTCGCCTCCGAAAACGGAGGCGAGTAAGTAAAATCGGAGGCGACTAGGTATCCCCGTGTATATGTGATTTAAATGCTTAAAGACATCACGGACAAGCGCATAGCGAATTTTATGGTGGAGGCTAGTTCGATGGTTATACATATACAGTTATACACTTGAGTTAACAGAAATGTTATTAGGTGGCGCCACCAACTAATACACATATACATGTCCATAGACATGCTTGACTGACAGACCTCCACACACACAACACACTTTCTTGCGTCCGAAACTTGGCAAACGCGCAAGGAGGCACATTAGTATTTTGTATGTATGCTTATCAGAAATAACCATTGTGGTGTTTGAAGAGGGTTTTAAGTGGAATAGCGTAAAATAAGTGGCGGGAGCACATTTAAAATTAGGACTTAGTGGTATCACACAAAATTATATTCTGGATGCAAATTGATCAATACTTACTAAAAACGAGTAATCCTTAGTAAACAACTTCCAAATTAGAGCAATTAATAAGAAATTAATCTTTTAACATCTAACAAATGAGGTGTCTAGATTTAAAGCCCGCTATGTGGCTTTTTAGATCCAAAATCTGCTAATAAATATTTGCAATTTAGATGATGAAAACAAACGAATTTTATCTTAATTCTGTTTCTAGATATTCGTAATAAAGTATTAATTTAAAAACGTTACTGAACTTGATTATTAAATTAAATAAAAAAATAATATAAATTATTTTTTCTACAGTTAAAAAAAACTGGTGAAAAATTTAAAGCGGGTTTTGAGTTGAAACTCTTCAAATGTTAGTTAATTTTTATGCAATTTGTTGTTTATGTATTGGTTTGTTAGAAAATTCGAAGCATCCGATCTAAGTGATACTAAAATTGTGTAAAATGATTATAATTTATTTGTTCAAATGTTATGGTATAAAATGAAACAACTTTTGCTGTAATAGTCATTATTTATTGACAAAAGAAATAGGTGATGTAGATTGGAACTTGGAATTTAAAAAAAATCAGTTTGTGGAAGGGGTTACTAACTTTTCTTTTCAAAAGAAATAGGAACAATAATTTTTGTAGTAATTTAAAAATTAAATATTACTTTTGACGAGATTTACTTTACTTACTTTAATAATTTGTATATCGTCGTTGTTTTAAATATTTTATAAGAATTTTAATGTTCAATTTTTAAAATAAAAATTTAAAGAAGAAATGGGTTACAATAAATTTATTTAAATGGTTTAATAATTGAAATATTTATCATTAAATTGGATTTGAAAGTAAAAATGTTTAATTAAGCAGTTTGATTTAAGCTCTAAAATATGTACATATCGCCCGTCGCTCTCATTTAATTTGAGATAAGTCGTAACAAAGTAGGTGTACTGGAAAGTGTACCTAGAATGATCAGATTAGAGCTTGTTAGAAAGTTTTTTTATTTACATTAAAAAATTAATTGTGCAATTCAATTTAATTTGAATTTTTTAATTTATTTTTATTTGTTTTAATTAAATGATTTTTTTGTTTTGTTATTTAGATAGAAAAAAATTTTAAAATTATAGTTTATTAGTAAAGTGATTAAAAATTTAAATATTTTGAAAATTCAAATGTTTATAAGAAGAATTGATTTTTCGTACCTTGTGTATCAGGGTTTATTAAATGGAGATTTTTGAGATAGTTTACCCGAATGAAATAAGAGCTAGTTAGTTATTTATTTTATTGTTAAATAAATATTTTTAATAGTTAACTAGTAATGAAACGTTATTCGTTTTTTAATATAGGTATCTGGTTTTTTAAGAAAAAAATTTAATTTTTCTTTTTTTTTAATTCTCTTAATTGTTTAATTGTTTAATATTAGATTAGAAATGTTGAGTGGGATTAGCTGTTCATAATACTATCCAGGGATGGAATAACGTTTTAAATCGTTACGTTATTGAATAACGTTATTTATTATTGGTTTTCGTTACATAACGTTATAAATAACATTAAAAAAATGAATTGTTATGTTATATAACGTTACATAAATTATCTTAAATAATGCGAAAAAATTCGGGAGGTGATTCCTTATCGAAGATTAAGTGGGGTTTTTATATAAAAAATTTTTCTTAGACGTCTTCCCTAAAGGGGATCGGTAAAATTAGGTTTTCATTTTATTTCTCAAATTTAGATAAATGTAAGATAATGATATTTGGTAGATGTTTTATACTTATTAAAAGGTTTCCCATAGTAATATTTTTAATCATCTCCCACCTCCACAGGGGGCTGAAAAGTGCGACCCCTGTTGATTTAAACTTTTTTTTGTAAGTTTAATTTATTTAGAACATTTTTTTATTCTTTAGTTTTTCTCGTAAATCCTACAACATAAACAAACCATGGTAACCACCAAAATGAATCGTTTTATATTGGAATATTTGATGGTTCATATTCATTCAAAAAACTGTAGGTTTAAAGAAAAAAATTAAAGAAAAAAAAAACTTCTAAATAAATCAAGTTTTCAAAAAAAAAATACATTGCTAGATTTCAACCTGCCAAAACGTTCTAATAAAAAAAACAACATTGGTCGCACTTTTCAACCCCCTGTGAAGATGGGAAATGATTAAAAATATTAATATGGGAAACCTTTTAATAAGTATAAAACATCTACCAAATATCATTTTCCTACATAAACCCAAATTTGAGAAATAAACTAAAAACCCAATTTTACCGATCTCCTTTAATGGGGTGTTACTCCGAAAGAAGATCCTAAAGAAAAAAAAATTATATGAAAGACCCCTCTTAATATTCGATAAGGAATCACCTCCACAATTTTTTCGCATTATTTAAGAAACATGCTGTACAAAAATAATAATTAATTGTAACTCTGAAATTATTTTTGGAATCTGAAAAGTAAATTTAAAAAATAGTACAAAATTACGTTGAGATATTATTATTTTCATTTTAATTTTTAAAATAGAGACAAAATATTATATCTTCTGAAAATAAAAAGATTGCCATATAAAAATTTAATTTATAGAAAATAACGATATAAAATAACTTTTAATGAAACGTTATCGGTTATTATAACGTTATACAGGGTGGTGCTTTTTTCGATGCTCACCATTGCTATCTTGGAAACGGTAAGAGATACAAGGTCGGTTAAATTAGAGAAAAGTTGCACATTTTTATGGCGATTGAGAATTTATTACAAAAAAACTGAAAAATGTGATTTTAGAAAAGTATTATTATCTTCCCTACCACTGACTCTATTTCATTTAAACTTAATCACTTTATGTTTTTGACCGTCCTGGGTTTGATGACGTCAACAGAAATTTTCTAAGCCTTCTAGATTTCAAGTTGCGATAGTCAACTTTTTTATTTCTTATGGCCGCCATATTGGATTTTTGCACCATCAGACAGACAAAAAAATTAGCTTTCCAAATTGGTAACCAAAATACCTTTTTTCTTTCAAAAAACTTGTCGAAATTTGAAAATTTGTATAAATAATCTACAAAATCGAGAATGCTCTGAAAAACAAATTGAAACTATGATATAAATAAAAGACTGAACATTTTATTGGTCTAATGATAACAAATTGAAAATAAATTTAAAACACCAGATATAAGTAATTATTTAAACTGTTCAAAGTGTCCGCCGTTATGTATTATACAGAGGTCAGTTTTTAAATTCATTTCGTCCACTGCCTTTAGGATACTGTCGCGGAATTGAGTCAAATGCATTTTTTATTTTACGACGAAGATGTTCAATATTATCCGTGGGGGTTGCATAAACAACATGTTTTACATTGCCCCACAAAAAGTAATCCATGGGCGTTAAACATGGCGATCGTGGAGGCCAATAAACAGGACCAAACGTACCAAGCCAATTTTGAAAGCATGCATTTAAATATTCTCTTACAATTCGGGCGTTGTGAGGACCAGCTCCATCTTGCTGAAACCATTGAAGATTTTGAATGGTTAATAATGGCAATTCATCTAACATATCTTCTAAATTTGTTTCCAAGAATCTTAAATATCCAGGCCCATCCAAATGTCCATCGATGAAAAAGGGACCCAGAATCGTATTATCTTAAAGACCAGCCCATACGTTCAGCCAATATCGAATTTGCGGCCTAGTCTCTCTTATTAAATGGGGATTCACTGTAGCGTAATGATGAACATTTTTCCTGTTAAACATTCCCGAGTTTGTGAATAAGGACTCGTCAGTCCATAGTATTTTTCTGGAAAAATGTGGGTCTTGTTGCAGTTTTTCCCGAAACCAATAACAAAAGTTCAATCATCTGTTAGTATCACCAGGATGAAGAGTTTTTACCCTTGAGAATTTATAATCGTGGTAGTTATGTTTTTTTATTATTTTTCTGGCATATGCATCATTAATACTACACTCTTAAGCAATTTTCCGGGTGGAGTTTTCTGGATTAATTGCTATTTGAGCCAACACATTCACTTCATTAACATTAATCCTTTTCCAATACGGCCCTCGCGGTCTTTTAAACATGCCATAATTACCCAAACTTCTTGAAATCCTCGTAAACATTGTCCTGTGGGGTTGCTCTTTCTCTCTGGATATAAATTTGCGTAATTTTCAGACGCTTAAAGAGAGTTTTTACGGTTTCGAATGTAGAAATCATACATTTCCTGCTTTTCTTCATTCGTAAACATCTTAATAATCAAAAAAGACGATAAAGAAACTCTACGTACGTCACTTGCACGCAATCTGTCACTATTATTGATATGATAGTTTCAATTGTTTTTCAGAGCATTCTCGATTTTGTAGATTATTTATACAAATTTTCAAATTTCAACAAGTTTTTTGAAAGAAAAAAGGTATTTTGGTTACCAATTTGAAAAGCTAATTTTTTTGTCTGTCTGATGGTGCAAAAATCCAATATGGCGGCCATAAGAAATAAAAAAGTTGACTATCGCAACTTGAAATCTAGAAGGCTTAGAAAATTTCTGTTGACGTCATCAAACCCAGGACGGTCAAAAACATAGAGTGACCAAGTTTAAATGAAATACAGTCAGTGGTAGGGAAGATAATAATACTTTTCTAAAATCACATTTTTCAGTTTTTTTGTAATAAAACAAAAACGAATCAAAATATCCAGGATTTCTTGTCAGATTTTTAATCGCCATAAAAATGTACAACTTTTCTCTAATTTAAACGACCTTGTATCTCTTACCGTTTCCAAGATAGCAATGGTGAGCATCGAAAAAAGCACCACCCTGTATAACGTTATAAAAATATCGTTACGTTATTGTATAAAAAATTAAAGTTGAATCGTTATTATAACGTTATCGGGTATCGTTACGTTACGTTTTCCATCCCTGATACTATCAAAAAAAGACATCCTGTATGTAAAAATATTGATAAGTCAAAATCGGTATAATTAAAATATCTCCTTTATAATTTACATAACTGTCACTAAAAAGTTTGCATATAATTTGTTCAGTTGAAGGTTTAACAAATACGTGACCTACGGTGCGTTATTAAAATAAAATATTACGTACATAGTTCAAAACTATTAATTGACACGAATTATCCAACAATCACAATCGAAATTACCCACCTACTTGATTGTTTACAATTCGCGCGTCAAGCATATATTCACCGATTGGGATATGATACATAGCTTCTCAATGCTACTAAGCTTGCAGAATGATGGCAACGTTGCTGGAGGCAACTTTAACATACATCTTTAGTGTTTTATATACTCCGGAGGCGAGTTAACCATTCTATGAGTGGAGTTCAGTTACTATTTTGTGTTTATCACTTTTTTTGTATATAATAAAAATGAAAAATCCTTTCCCCTCTTTTGCCACCGGCATTAGTGCTACATTATTTAATTATTTTCTGCAGAATACACACAGATTAATCGATCCCTTAAGGTGGAGGCCTGTGCGTCCTTTGTACGTATGGAGGCGAGTAAGATAGGCGTGCAAATATATATATATATATATATATATATATATATACCTACCGTACCTATTATGTTTTATTATTATAGAAATAATCGAATTATTAGATATAACATTTAAATAAATGAAATTGAACTTATTATACATTAGAATACTTAATTACATAAACATAAATTTGCTGAAACTGTTAAAAACTCAAACAAAGCACAACTTTAATTCACTAAAAATTTAAAAAATAGACTGTTTTATAAGTAACAAAAATAAAAGAAATTAGGATGATTATTATCTTAGTACAAGAATTTTTTTAAACTTTGTTATCATACATAAGACGGCGAGCGGCGACGTAAACAAGCTTAAACTTGCAAAATTGCATCGTTCAACTTATTCACGTTGAGTAGATACCAACTATGAGCAATTTTTTTTACAAAATAATGTACTTATAGTTAAATTTTTTAAATCCCGAAAATCCCGGGATTCTACATTTAAAATCCCGGGATTTTCGAGACCAAAAATCGACCGGGATCCCGGGATCCCGGGATACCGAATCCCGTGATTGCAATCCCTACTTGTTCATGACTTCCAGAAGTAAAAGTGTTCCTTTAGGTCCCATATTTTTCATCATTTTGCTTGTTATTCTGTCATGTCCTGGCGTCTTCCCGTTTTTTAATTTCTTTAATCCTTGTTGTAGTTCCTCTAATGTTATGCCGTCTTCTTGTTCTTCTTTATTGATTTTTGTCTGTTCTTTTCTTTCATTGTGTGGTGTCAAATCTTTATTGTTTGTATTCAATAATTCTTCAAAGTATTCTTTCCATCTTTCCATTATTTCTTTTTCGTCTGTTAGGGTATTTCCTGCTTTATCATTAATAGTTATTATTTGGGGTTTACGGTCTGATCTTAGATTTTTCAGTATTTTATAAAATAGTTTCTGATTTCCCTTACTGTCTGTCTCTAGTTTTTCTCCAAATTCTTTCCATGAATTTTGTTTTGCTTCTGTTCTTAAGTTTTTGACTATTTTTTCTGTTCTTTGTCTTTTTCGTATTTCTCTGGTGTTTTTTTTGGATAAGTAATTCTGTCAGTGTCTTTTCTTCGTATTTACCTTTTTCTTAATTTCATCATCCCACCAATCTGTTTGTTTATTATTGTTGATGGATTTGCATACTCCACACACTTTTTTGGCCGAATCGTTGATAGTTTCTTTGAAACTTTTTCTTAATTGTTCAGTATTTAATTCAGCTGGTTTTATTTTTCTTCTTTCTAGTTCCTTATTAATAGTTTCTTTATATTTTACTTTATTATTTCCATTAAACAGTTTGTATGTTAAAATAGTTGTACCGTTAAAATACGTATTAAAAATGTTAAGGTAATCAAAATGTTTATTGTAGTCTTTACAAAAGAATTTAAAAGCAACTAAAAAACTCAAAGTGTCGCATAAACTCGAAACACAAGATAGGGGTTAAACTTTCTCTTTCACTGTCAACTTAAATAGATCAATCATAATGATAAATGTCGTTTGTTATTACCCCCAATATGTCCTGACCTTGTTTTTACTCGTATTACCAATCGTTAATTCGTTAGTCAAGGTGATAAATCGTTCAATATTGGTTCATAACACTTCACCCAAAAATGTCATTACAAATTTTCTAGGTCACAATACTTTTGACTTTGGACACTTTGCACGCAAATCTTCATTTTTCAAGATTATTTCATGCGGGGAACTATACATTTTACGTAAAATTACCTGTTTTATAAGACACAGATGTCTTATTTAAACAATTTCTTACACAACCGCCAGAGGTTATATTAATAATTCAAAACCAATAAATATTCTCTGATCTTTATATAGGTCAGGATCATATGCGTCGTCGTGGTAACGTCTTCTTGCAACATCTTCACACGCACAATTAACGGTAACTGGAGTCAGGGTTTTAGTTCCTTACGTTCCCCAGAAAGCGTAACATGTTAAACCGACGTAAAAAGTAAATAACGATGTTTCCGAGTCTGCTGTACTTTTCATCCCGCATCCGTGTCATGATTTCGTGGGAGCTTTTAGGGCCAAGGGCAAATCAACGCTACACAATGTTGTTAATTATTGCGCGTGCCGTAATAACTGATTTATAAGCCATAAAATCCACAATATCTGCGATACTGTTGCAACGAAAAGATATAAATCGTTTTAACAAGATGTATACGCACATATGCGAAAGATATGGCGGAGCCAAAAATGCCACGACAATGTAAAAAATAGAAATAATTATTTACGTCCAGTTAATATAAATCATTTCTATTTCAAGTTACAAAATGAATGAAAGTTAATAAATAGTCATCATTTATATTTCATCATTGAGCCGTATAATCCTAGGATTATGGCTAACGCCGAGGCGTTTTTTTAAATCCATTTATTGAGGTGGATCGGTCCTCTCCCTCTGATTTTTAAAGCCTGTTGTTGGTCCTGGCTGTCTCCGTTATTTTCTTCCATTGTTTCCTATCTTTGCCTTTCGATTTCCAGTCATTTATTCCCAATGCCTTTGTGTCTTCCTCTAAGGCGTCTCTCCATCTTTTCCTTGGTCTTCCCTTGTTCCTGGCCCAAATAGGGAACCATTGTGTTATCCTCCTGATCATTTCGGTTGGTTTCCTTCTCATGATGTGTCCGGCCCATTGTAATCGTCGTGCTTCAATGTGTCGAATGATATTTTCTCCTCCGAGTTCCTCCTCTATTTCTTTGTTCCTTCTCAGTCTTACTTCTCCATCTCTTGTTACGTTAGGTCTTAGTATTGCTCTCATTACTTTTCTCTCCACTATTTTTAAGTCTTCCTCTTCTTTCTTATTTATTGTTATTGTTTCCATGGCATATTACAATGGCAGGTCTTATCAGAGTTTTGTATATTTTTATTTTTGTTTTTTTGCTTAGTAGGGTTTTGTTTTTGCCACATGCCTGATTTCCTTTCAGAATTATCTCCTTCACACTGTTCTTTCCAGCTTGTCACACTGTCACGCCCAAGTAATTGAAAGTATGGACTTGTTCTAAGGTGTGTTACTAGAAAATTGTTTACAATTTAAAAATGTTACTTAATATAATATATCGTTTTCCCTAGATTTTTTTTTATCTCTTAGAATAAGGATACTTTATCTTGCGAATATTTTTTAAATCGCTAAAAGCTAGTGTCGTATGAATTTTGATCGAGCTTTTTTTTTTATCTTAAAATTAGTTTCAGACTATGCAGGTATAAAATTTTCCGAGAAATCGATACTAAAAAACTTTTTTATTAGTTGCAATCTTTTTGAATGTTGACACTACTATACATTTTAAAAATGAATATTTAACGTCAAATTTCGTATTGTCATATTTTTGATTTCTAAACAATTTTTTCCACGCGAATTTTCTTTGTTAGTCTTAAAATCAGGGACTAAAAACGAAAAGAATTCCGTTCGTTTCTGTTCGGAACGAAAACGAAATATATCGTTTTCGTTCTTTTCGTTCTAACCGGAAAAATTCTTTTTTCGTTTTCGTGAACCGAAATAATAACGGTTAAAACCGGTTTTACAATATTTTTTTTGTCGTCAAATATTTTTTTTTTTTTTTTTAGTCACCACTATCCTCTATAAATACGATAACAATATTTGCGTCTCAACTAAAATATAAACGATGACGATGGGGTTTGATGATCACGGACAGCATATTTTAGACAGGCGAACCATTGCCATATTAAATTTACCAAATCGTTAAACACATTAACATTTAACCATTTTATTAAGTTTAACACCCGTAAGGTGCAAAAACACAAAGTGATTAGGTTAAATTAGACACACGATCTTTAACTAAAAATATGAAAATATAGCAAGTGCTGTTTTAAATTTGTTTTAGTACTAAAAATCTATGCATTTGAATTAAATAAGATCCTGCTGTAATTATTTAAAAAGACAAAAGAATGAATTCAAGTGGATAATTTACTAAATGATATAAATAAAAAAGATATTTAAAAAAAACTTATATTGACATGAAATATACTTTAACTTTATAGTTTGTACATACCATACAATATACATTTTCACATTCCGTTAAATCTTACTAGCAATACATCTTCCAATAAATCTTCTTTTACATTAGTCCTTTTCGAAGTAAGAATAAATTTTACTATTATTATGTCTAAACGCAAATAAAACATACACATTGATAATATATATCCAATCAAGTGTATATTCTATATTGATGATCTAAAAGCTAATTAGAAATAGAGAATATCTGTACCGTTAATTGTGTTACACGAAATTGCAAGTATAAACAATAAAGTTGTTAATACATATTCACGTAAATATATGGAGAAAAGTGAAGCTCACTTATTTCAAGTTAGATTTTTTACTGCCTCGTGGAGTATCCCCAGCACAGAAGGTAAATTCGCGTTTGTGTTTAACAAATAAAATTGAAATAGCGACAAAACCGGTTAAAATCGGTTTTGGAAAATATTTATTTCGTTTTCGTTCTTGAACGAAAAATAATAATTTCGTTTTCGTTCTTAAAAAAATTTCGGTTAATTTCGTTTAACGTTTTCGTTTTCGTTCCGTTCTCAGTCCCTGCTTAACATAGGGGGCACTTTACTTTTGCGAATACTTTTAAAATCGTTAAAATCTAGTGTCATATGACTTTTTTTCCATCTTAAATCAGTTTTAGGTCATGCATAAGCTTTTAGCAAGAATACAATTTTCTGAGAAATCGATAATAAAAAAACTTTTCCAATTGTTGCAGACTTTTTGAATGAAGCTGTGGATCTTTTGACCCTAAAATTAAAAAATATTGTGAAAATTTACAAATCAATTCTACCGGAATGCGTTTCTAAAAAGAAAATTCCAGAAGAGACATTATTTCTCCCCGATCTATAAAAAGCCAATAGGCAATAATTCCGGCGTATTTTACTGGAGTTGTTTAAGCGGGTGGAAGTAAAACGTGCATTTAATTTATATGTGTGGTGTGACGTTAAATCGTGAAAATAAATAAAGTTTGATTTTGATCATGATTTTAATTTTTTTAAATCAGCTGATTTAATAGTGATTTAAATCAGGCCAACCCTGGTTAAAATAGCGAAGTTCAGCAGAATTTTAGGGCGAATTAAATTCCATTTTGATATTTGACCTACACATTTAACTTTTTTAAATATTTAGAAAAAACTAAAAACAATAAAATATGCTAGCTGTACTAAATTAAACACGACAAAGTAAAAACTTTAATAATTTAAAGAGATTTATACATTTCATAATATTTTATGATTTTTCATTTACTGTTATTATAAACTCTAAATCTAAATCGTAACATGTGTTGAAGGTGTGCCCTTTCTATGAGCATTACAAATTTGAGATCTGCACCTGTATTGTATAATATGTATTATAGGGTGTTTCGCAAAAAAATGCATAAAAATCCGGAAGGTAATTTCTTATCAAAAATTAAGGGGGTTCTTTTATATAAAATGTTTTCCTTAAACGTTTCCTTTCGGAGTTACACCCCCCCTAAAAGAGAGCTGTAAAATTAGGTTTTTATTTTATTTCCCAAATTTGGATAAATGTAGGAGAATGATTATTGGTAGATGTTTTATACTTATGAAAAAGTTTTCCATAGTAATATTTTTAATCATTTCCCACCTTTACATGGGGCTGAAAAGTGCGACCCCTGTTGGTTTTTTAATCAGAAGTTTTTGGTAGGTTAAAATTTTGCAATTTAAAAATTTTGTTTCGAAGCTTAATTTATTTAGAAACTATTTTTATTATTTAACTTTTATCGTAAAACCTACAGTTTCTGAGTAAAAAATAATATAAGTGAACAGGCTCCATTAAAAAATATTCCAATATAAAACGATTCATTTTGGTGGTTGTCCTGGTTTGTTTATGTTCATATTGGGTAGAATTGACGGGCGTTTTAGCGTCCTCACCGCGGAATCGCCCTCCCTTCAGATAATTCGCGCCCCCCTCGGTCAGCGCGCTCCGTAGGTTGAGAATCACTGGTGTAAGTTTAAAAAAAGTTAAAAGAAATCATAAATTTGGCAAAAATTTGAATACGTTTACTACTTTTAGTAATCGACACAGTTTATTTGGTTTTTTGTCCTGAAAATGTACGACCAGTTGTCACTTAAACCAAATCCTTTCAAAGCAATTCTCAGTTTCTTTCTAGAGTCCAGAATCTAGATAATTACAGTAACGTACAAATACAATTATTGCTAATAAAATCCATTGCCTAACTAATGTTTTTTAAAGGAAAAGCAGACAAGCAACGCTTACATGGACAGATCGTGCCATCGACCGTGTCTAGTAATAGCATCTATCGCCAATGTAATGTTTCATTAAAACCAGTGTCATGCTGTTAGTTGCAGACGGTTAAAACAGTTTCATTCAGCTAACTAGAAATATGTGTAAAGAAATTGCCAGTTTTTATTTCTTGTTCGGAACAAAAACTATTACTCGTTAAATATTAATTACTATTTTCACTTGTTCTAGAACACTGAGGAGGGTCGATATTTTGTTTAATGAATGTTGGTGTAACGAGGAATTATTATTTAATTTAATGTTTCAGCTCGGAGCAAACGCTTCATGAATCAGTTGCATGCAAAGACCTAAACATAATTATGCTTTTTTGACGGCCTTAGCTGTTACATTCTGTCAGTTTTATGTTGTAAATATAGAGCAAGGCAATTTAGTAATGTTTACGGTTCGTTTAGAGATACATTTTCTGATAGCCTAGATTTATTAGTACAATGAAACAATTGCGGGTCGATAAAACTTGTGATATATTGGGTTATCAGTGAATTGATGTAATGCCATAGGTACCTTTTAGAGCTGGGGATGAAAAGTATTTTAATATAAATACCGAATACTGACAAAAAAGTATTCAAATATTGAATACTAAATATCAGCAAATAATCAACCAATTTTGAATACTGAAGACCAACTAAAAAAATGCGTTTTGTATGCGCCCGCGTCAAACGCCGACGACCGACAGAAGCAAACAAACGGTTTTTAAAACGCTTAAACTTGTTCAATATTTTTTATTTTATAAAATTTTATCCATTAAATATTGAACTGCAGGGTGAAAAAAAAAGATTATTTTTATTAATATATATACATAATCAAATTCCCATCTACCCGTAGGTGTAGGGATAATGGTCTCGCGTCCCGAGTCCATTTTCTCTGTGTATGTTTCCCATTTATAAATTTCATGCGTGAGCATCAATTCCTTTTCTTTTCCATATAGGCTCCTTACGTTCCAAGTTCCTAATTTCCAAATATATCTCTTTTTTTCCATATTTGTTCGTGTTTTTATTCTGTCCTTTTCCTTTGCTGGGTCGTTATCAATTTTATTCTCGGCTCTCTCTTGTCCAGCTATGAGTTTTTTGGATTGTTATCAGTTTTGGCTTCTAGAGTTTTTTTTTCCTTGTTCCAGAATCTAGCTTTTCCATTTATAATTAGCTTTTGGTATCCAATTTTAACGGTTTCTCCTTTTTCTCTGTGGTTCTTTGCCTTGTCTCTTATTATTTTTTGTATTTCGCGTTCTTCTGAGTTCATATCGTTGTTAATATAGATCTTAATATCTTTTGTATTTTTTAATTTGCTTTTATTGCTCATAACTAACTGCTTGTCTGTATTATTTACCATCTCTAGAAGGCATGTTTTTTCTCCTAACTTCCTTACATTTTTAATTTTGACTTCTATTTCTAGCTTGTCTTTTAATAGTCTTTTCATCCCCTCTTTTATGGTGTCTTCTTCATATGCAGTTATCGGTACTCCTTGTATTATAATATTGTTTCTTCTTTTTCTTTATCCATTAGATCGATTTTTCCTTTCAGCAGTTGTAACTCTTTTTTAATTTCATTATTTTCTTTCTTTAGGAACGCATTTTCTTCTTTTATTTCTTTTACTTCTTTCCAAAAGTCTTTCTGCTCCTCCCTTATATTTTGTAGGTCTTGTTTTACCTCTGTTCTGAAATCGCCGATCATTTTCATGATTTTTGCCAGTGTTTCTTCCATGTTAACTTGTTTTTCCGGTGCCTTTCTATTTTTTGTGGTCCTCCCAAAGAGTTCCTCTAGTTTCCCTGTGCTTTTTTTTCTCTTCCCTTCGTCCGTAGTGTATTCATCGCTATCTGTCATTCTGTAAGTTATCTCTATGCAGGTTTTATTTAATTTAGTGACCCTTTTCCCCTTACAATTTGTTTCCCTTATTGTCAATCAATAGGCGTCAAAGATTCTTACAATTCCACATTTCGGATGAGTTTATTTCTACCTTGACCTTATCACACCTTCATCGTTTTGGGTTACTAACTAATCCCACCTTACTTTTATTTTGTTAATATTTTTATTTTTATCTCTTTCCCCTGTTATTCCTTCACCATATATCCGTTTTTCGTGATTTGTATGCTTGTTATTTCCCGAAGTTTCGAAATAGATAACGCAGCTCACAATGCACGGTCTTATCACCAGTATAACCACACCTTGTCCTACTTAACAATTAATACAAGTATTTAAAGGTAAATTAACTATTTGTATATCACACTTAAATAAATTCTATAGCTGTTTTCTCAAAATGTTAAAAATATTTCCGGCTAAACAATTTTATTAGTTTCAATATTATACGATAAATATAATTATGAAGTTAGCTGATCAATTTAATGGACGATGTTACAAATTTAAGCGAACAATTAGTGTAATGTACCGTTACACGTTAAACGTTTTTGTGCATATCACAAATAAATGTTATTAAACTTGTGTTTAAAAGTTATTGTGTACATTTGTTCATTTTTGTACAAAAATTTTGCAGTTATAATTTTTTTTAATTCCATATTACGTTATTATTTGTATACAACAGGTAAGTCATGGATTTGCTCAAAATCTCAAAAACTACATTTTTTTAAAATTTATATTTACAATTAATTTTAATGCTTTCTTTAGACACTAAATAATAGATTTTGAAAGTTTCACAAGAATTTCTAACCAAAAATAGTTCTGGGTATAAATGGGTTAAAAAAATTCATATAATACGCGTTATATCACTATAAAATCAATTAAAGTGTTGGTAGTTTTATACATTTAAGGTCCAACTCTTGTTCAGTAAATTTCGGGACATCGGTTGTAAAACATCGGGGACCAACAACAAAGTACTGGGATTTAAGTTTTTTAACGCCAATTGAAAGTAAGTAATTTTTTAATGGGTAGGAGGAAGAAATGAAAAAAACAAACTGAGATGGGGAGTCGGCAGAAAAATTAAAAATTTAATACAATTATGAATATTATGTACGGCACATTAAAAAGAATATAGATTGGCATTGCCTTTTAAGGTGGGATAAATCGGCAGACATAGCATCCCGTCTAGATGTTTTTCGGAACGCTTTTTTCAAGGCAAAAATCGGAATGTCCCACAAAATTCTGGAAATTTGGTCACCCTAAGAGTTCTAGTTAAAGACAGAATGAAGTAAAGCGAGTCATCAAACAGAGTTTACATATACAAAAAGAAACAAACGCCTCACAACTAAAGGACAGAGCGGCGAAAAAATGAGAAGATAACATTTTTGCCAAGTCAATAAGGTTTAGATTGTTGGCCTTAATTTTCGCGTTTCTTGAAGGCGCCATATTTAAATTATATTCACACAAAAGTTACTAGAAGTTATTGTCTTATTTCAAAAACATACCACCTAATTATATTATTTATTACCCTTGGTAATGTGACGGACCGTCCAAGATTTTTGGCTCCCTGTTGTCATCCCCTTTTTATTGTAGTTGTATTCCTGTCTATGTTCTACTTAAGATGTACCGGGCCAAGGACACTACCTTGGGGTACTCCGGCTTTGATTTCTTTGAATGTGGAATATTCTTCATCTTGTTTCACTCGGAAAATTCTGTCTGATGGATAGGATTTTAGAATGTCACAATCTTGCTTTGGTAGAGATTTGTTTAGCTTATGTACTAGGCCTTTGAGTCATACTCTGCTGAAGACCTGGGCTACGTCTAGAAATAATGAAAACAGATCTTTTTTTCCTCAAGTGCCTTTTCTATTTCGTGTATTATTCTGTGCACTTGATCGATAGTGGAGTGCTTGCTACTAAATCCAAATTGGTGTTCAGGTATTAAGTTTTTACTGTTTATAATTGGTTTCAGTCTTTTCAAAAAGAGTGTTTTTTAAATACTTTAGATAAGACTGGTAGTAAGGATATTGGTCTATCTATAGGAATTAGCGTCATTAGGTGGTTTCCCAGGTTTGGCTATCATTATGACTTCAGCGACTTTCCACATGTTTGGTACATGCTGCAGTCGGAATGCAGCATTTATTATAAACCAGTTTAACAATAGCTTTCCGTGGTAGATATTTTAATATTTCGCCTGATTAAATCATACCCTGGTGCTTTTTTAGAGTTAATTTTTCCTTTGATTTCCTGGGCTACTTCTTTAGGTGTTACTATCAGTATTTCTTCTAGTTTTCTTATTTTCTTCGTTTGTTAGTTCATATCCATGGTCTTCATTTGTTTGGAATATCTTTTCGAAATAATTAGCAAAGTCGTCAGCTTTTTGTTTATTTGATCGTGCCTACATTATCTTGTTTTATTGGTGGCATATGAACTATTGGGCGTTTTACCTTTTGAGTCGCTTTCCATTAGGAGTATTCAGTGTCTTTATAAGTTGTTAGCTCTCTCAGGTATGTTTCTATTGATTCATTTTTAATTTCATTTATTTCCTTTCTTAGCTGTTGTGTTAGCCTATTTAGAGTAACTTTGTTTTCAGGAAATCTGGTAATTTGCCATTTTTTCCGTGCCTTTCTCCTTTTAGTTATTAGTTCTTTTATATCTCTTGGGTAGGCATTACCTATAGTTTTTCGCTTTATTTCTGATGTGATTAAAGTAAACAAAACTAATTGATGTCAGGCGGGATATATAATAAGAAACAATAATGACTATAGTAAAAAAATAGCCCAATTTAAACCTACACTCTAGCTCCCACAATAAGCAAGATCGACGTTGGAACTCGAATTTCAATCACTCTGTGTATGTGTGGGTGATGTTGCTTATATGACCGTAATAATTTAAAATTGAATTCGCTTACTTACTTACAACAAAAGAAATAAAACGATACGTCTTCAGTTGGAAGAAAATACGAAATATGTTTGCATCAATCTTGTAGTTCTTACATATTGCTCGAGCGAGGTCCCACCCACGCCCTTCCAGAACAGTTTGTTTACTGCAACAATTTTCTATGTCTATAACAACTGATTACGAATAAGTGTAATAAACTTCAATCTACCTTAAAATAAATTCGCATGGAAATGATGGGTATGTTCAGTAGAGCAGAAAATAATAACTAGAAGATTATGTTATGTCAATTTCAAATGTATACTAGGTAGCCGGCGTAATATTGTCTTGTAACCCGGTCTGTACAATGCTTATGACAGCCTGTCAGTTATTTGAACACGTGAGCAATTAACTTATTAATTAACCACCTTCGGATAACTAAAGAGTTCACTCACACTTCTAGTGCCAATTAAAAAAAAACGAGTGCAGAAGTTAGTAGTAGTAGTCTTTATTTGTTCTGAAAAATCCAAAAAGGCGTAGAACATGTCACAGTAATGATATAAAAATACACATATATACGAATATATACAACACAATTATAATTACTTAAAGGAGTTTTTAAAGTAATCGTCATTAAGGTATTCACTAACTCCATAGTAAGCTTTAGAAATTAGGACATTTCTTAATCTTTTCTTCAAGTCGGGAGTGCGTAGATTTTTTATACTCTCAGGTGATGTATTAAATTTGTTATATATTGCAATAATTATAGAGGCAACATTTTTTTGAAGATAAGTATATTTGAAGCAATCGGGCTTAAGATTTTTTTTATGTCGTGTATTGGCTGCATGGTTTCTTATATTCACTTCAAACAGATCAAAATTATTTCTTACGAAAAGGACGGCTTCGAGAATGAATAGGCCGTAAAAAGTTAATATTTCTTTGTCACGAAAAGTGTCTTTACAATGATCTCGGTAGTTTAGACCAAAAATAGTTCTTATACATCGCTTTTGTATAATAAAGAGGCGTGCAGAGTCACTAGCGTTACCCCAAAAAATTATAGCATAGCGTAACTTAGATTCAACATACGCATGATATGCAGTTTTGGCCGCGTTTGTACTGACTAATTTTTTTAGGTTTTTTAGTGCGAAAGGATACCGTGACAGGCTTTGTGACAGGCGTTCGATGTGGTATGACCAGTCCAGTCTAGAGTCAATACCTACACCAAGAAATGATATTTTATTAACAACATTTATAGTTGTGGAATTGTTTTTAAGTTTTATGTCGGAGGTTAATTTACTTTGTGAAAATTTTATTACTTGAGTTTTATTGACATTTAAGGTTAGATTGTTTAATGTGAACCAAAGTTGGAGTTGGCCTAAGCAGTCAAAGAGTTTTTGTTCAGAATTTTTTGAATCCGAGTCACTAATAATAGCAGATGTGTCATCGGCAAATTGTATAAGGAAAGTTTTGGCAAAAACTGGAAGATCATTTGTGTACAGTATGTATAACAGGGGGCCTAAGATTGATCCTTGCGGGACTCCTTTTTTGATTTTCTTTTTGTTAGATTTTAGAATTTTACCTGACGAGTCTTTTCCGGCAACATATTGGTTTCTTTCCGAAAGATAAGATTTTATAAGGTTATGGGCGGTCCCTCGTATACCATAGTGTTCTAATTTTGTTAGCAGTATCTCGTGGTCAACACTATCGAAAGCTTTTGAGAGATCAACACACATGACCATGGTGTGTTTGTCTTTATTGAGGGATTGAAGTACATTTCGGATTGCCATATAAATAGCGCGGGTAGTTGTTTTGCCTTTTCTGAATCCATTTTGAGAGTTGTTTATTAAGCCAAAGTGTTCTACGTAATTTTCAATTCTGTTGTAGATTATTTTTTCAAATATCTTACTAATGTTTGTGAGGATGGCTATGGGTCTATAGTTTTCTATGTCACTTAAATCCCCTTTTTTGTGAATTGGTTTGATTTTTGCACATTTAAGTTTGTTAGGAAATATGCCATTTTTTAATGAGAGATTTATAATGTGACTTAGAGGTCCAGATATTAAGTCGGCAGTATATTTTAAGAGGTTTGTTGGGATTTCATCTTCTCCTGTTGATTTTGTGTTTTTAAGTGACATTATGGTTTTATAGACTTCCTAGTAAGAAGTGGGACGTAGATAAATAGACATATTATTACATGGACTATTAAAACTGCAGACAAAGTTTGATTCGCTTATTTACTCTGTCTCGCATTCGACGAAACGTAACGAGGGGAAAATTTTCAGCAATGTGTCGCATCGCATCGTTATTTGTTCGATATCAGAAGCCGAAGAGCGACGTCTGAAAAAATAACGAAAGGTCAATGTCTTAAACTTTCCGTTCAAAAGTGCCCATACGTAAAATTGTTGATTTAACACATATCCCAGAAATTTTGTCATAGTTACACGTGTGCTTGTTGTGATGCCGTTTAATAGGTCAGTTAGGTAATATATTATTTCCGCGGATAATCGAATCGTCACGTACGACGTTACATATGCGTGATGCGTCTGTTGTTGTGGTTTGAAATTAGGGGTAGCGTAAAGTTTGACCGATTCACATCCAATTAGGCTTGTAATGGGGCGGCGTTCTTCATTGTCACGTGTAGGGTAAGCACGTGAGATGTTAATTAAATTAAGTGTGTCGGGAGATAAGTGTATCAAGATCTTATTTTTATTGCGTTTTGCTAAGCATATAAACTGCTGACATATATTTTAACCTTAATAAATTAAAATATCCGTTTAATATTATTTATTTTATTCGTTAAAAACCCTATGGAATATTTTAACAACTTACAGTAAAGTTATGGATAGTAAAATTAAAAAAAAAGTAATCGTAAATCAAATATTATCTTTCAGCTGTGGCTTATGCACAAGATTTAAAAAAAAATCCATACAAATATGAAGTGACGGACCATACTGTAGGTACATAGGCCGCACTGTTCTGGAAGATTACTTAATACTCTTATATTTATTGTTGTTAATTATGGCTCGTGATCGTCTTTGTAACGTGGTTGGGCCCTCAAACGTTGTTTTACGTAGTACACAGGCCTAGAGCAATTAGTACACAATAAGAAACAAATAAAACACAACAATCTTAACAACAAACTCCTTTATTTTTCGACTGGCTGTACATTTCTCGGTGGTTGGTTCTTAATTACCCAGCGCGACTGTCTCAAGATTTTAGGTTCCCTGTTGCTATCCCTTTTTTTGTTGTAGTTGCATCTTTGTCGTTCTTTCCTATAAACACATATTTGTGCGAGTAGTTTGTTCTACTTATGATGTACAACTTTATCATCAAATCGTTTCTTGATAGACGAAACCCAAATGCTGGCGTCGTAAGAGCCAAGTTATGACCGTAATATTTTAACGTTAATGTATTTTACCAAAGTTGAAATCCTCATAACTTGGCCCTTTTTGAAGTGTTACATGTTTTAGTAACTGATGCATCAGCATTTTTTGCAATGTTATTCATTTAAAAGTAAATGAAATAAAATTGAAGTAAAATAAAATAATTGATCTCAAGAGGGTTGTCACAATAATGATATACTGTATTCAGTATTATTCTACCATTTCACCTAATTCTTTCGACGAACAGTTAAACTGATATGATACCATAAAAATAAATCGTTTAAACGAAAAGTTACCACGCTACCGTACTACAAAAGTATGTGTTTCATGAGTTTGACCTACATACTAAAAATGTCAAGAGATTCCCTCGTTAGAACACACGCCCGTGCAGAATTTTCTGTGAAAAAGGTTAATTCGCACCACAGGGAAAACCCCACGGCTACATAATCAGGTAACTGGACCGATTTCACTATACACAGGTGAATTGTTGTAAAAACTTTTAGTGATATTTTCAAGTAAAACGAAGGTACTCGCTATTTACGCCGTTCCAAGTCGGTTTCATTTGCATTAAACACGACACAGTTAGTTACTCCAGAAATATGTCACGGAGAATTGAAATCAGCAAATTTGAAATTATTTTTTTCACGTCAGTGTTAGTGACGGTATGCACAATTATTTTAAATATTTTTACTTCGAGAACATTACAACGACACACACGCAAAGTGTACGTGCCAACAAATACACAGAGCATCAAGATTCGTTTAATTACAGAGTTCTATTTGTTTGTCAAAAGCGATATATCAGTATGAAAAAATATAGCATGTAATAATGGTTTTGTTCCCGTTTTGCAACATTTAGTGACTTATAAATAGGTTCCGAATGAAAAATATGTGCAGAAGTTTTGACACTACATTCAACACTTAATAACAATTAAGCAAGATTACCCAGCATGATAAAAGTATGTAAAAATGAATACAAAACAGAATTACACATGCACATAAATCGAATTAATAATTGTAACATATAAGCAACAAATTATCATATTGACATACCTCAGAAGTCAAATAATTGCTGTATTATTCATGTGTTATTTTTAAGAAAATGACGTTTTTAGGCCGAGTGCCCATCGATGTGATCTGACCTGAAATTTTTAAGGATTGACCAGATCTTTAGAGTGATTTAACATAGAAACATGCAGTAATTATGATTGCTCATTATTATTACAAGGAAACTTGGCAGGATGGAACACTCAGGTGTTTTGATTAAAAAATCAACAGGGGTCGCACTTTTCACCCCCTGTGTAGGTGGGAGATCATTGAAAATAATACTATGGGAAACATTTTAATAAGCATAAAATATCTACCAAATAGCATTCTTCTCTATATCCAAATTTGAGAAATAAAATGAAAACCTAATTTTACCGCTCCCCTTCAGGGGGATGTAACTCCGAAAGAAGACGTCTGAGGAAAAATTTTTATTTAAAAGTCCCCCCTCAATTTTCGCCAAGGAATCACCTCCCGATTTTGTTCGCAATATTTAAGAAACACCCTGTACATTCGTTATCCTTTCAGTCCACGAAATTTTTTCCTGTTGCACCATACTATTTCAAATGTCTCTAATTTTTTTACGTTATTTTTTCATGGTCCATCTTTTTACTCTATTTATCGCAATGTTGAAAACACGTAACAGTGGAGCGTTCTAACTCAGGTTTAAGAACAGATTCCAATTGCACAACATCTTTATTTTAACGAAGACTTGTCTGGCAGTTAATAGTCGGAATCTTTTTTTTTTTTGCTGTATTACATTTGCTCGTTAACCACGTTCCTAGGTATTTTTAATGTTTGTCTCTTTCTACTTGCGCAACGTCTATTGTTAACTTGCTCTTTTGTTCCAGATTTTAAAAATGTCCTTTAATTTGGTTTTCTTTAGATGCGTAGTAAGTCCATATTGGTTACAATATGTATTTGTCCGTTCTAGAAACTTCTGCAGTTCGATTATCTTATCTTTGAATGTTACAGTCTTATTATTGATTGTTTTTCCATTTACAGTTATACCTGATCTTGTTTTTTTTGTTTTGTTTTCAGACCTTTTCTAAATCTAAATTTGTGTTGTTGATATCTTTTATTAGTTCTCGATAAAGCCTACCATAAATCACCCCTAGCAATATCTTGAATGTATAACTTATCAGAGTTATGGTCCCATATTTTAAACATTTCCTTGCATCAACAGATTTTGGTAGTATAATAAATGTAGACTTTTAATGTGTTTATGTTTCAATTTCAGATATTTATATTAATAATTAAGAAACTTGAAAAACATTTACTTTTCTTATAATTAATCCCCAACCCAAGGTTATTAACTATTTATAGATCTTTATATTTAATTCATAATTTGTTGTTTTTGGGTCAAGATGCGGTTGATATTTTGTTTGATATTTATCCGTCTTCGACTTTGCTATTACACAAATGTTTGGTATGAGTTCTAATAGTTTCATTAGCGGTATTGCTTTGGTAAAGTTCCTAATTTATTGCGAGGGTAAATAAAGGCTGTAAAATTAAATGGATTTTCTCGAAAATTGTCCAAATCGAAGCTTCGCGATTGCGTTATTTCGTTTTTGTGATATTACTGGGAATGAAAATATTTTTTTACCTTTAATTTGACAACTCATGATCATTTTAATTTATCACTTAATCAGAATAGAAATTAACTTTTCCAAATTCTTTATGGATTAATCAATTTCATAATACCGAGAGCTAATCTTCCAGGGAACACAATATAAGGCAGTTGTCAAAAGTTTATGAAAAATGTATTTCTGAATCAGAGATAATTTTTGCCTGAAGGTTCAAATATAATCTAGGGGTATGGGCAGATACATTAAGGAAGATAAAATAGGCGCATCAACATAAAAGAAGATCATGGTTATAACGAAAAGATATCATTTTTAGTATTTGGGATCGATCATTGCAGAGAATAGTAAATTGCGAGAAGAGCCGCAGCAACAAAATTTTACCACCTCACTAACAAATGTTTGATAAGTAAGGAGAACTCAAAAGAAACTAAGACACGAGGATTTAATGCAGTGTACTTACTAATTCTTACTTATTTATACTTTAGTTCAGAAGCTTGGGCACTAAAAAGAAAGCAAAAAGAAAGAATACCAAGGCAGAAGATTTTTGAAAAGAATAGCAGGATGTAATGTAGACTTATTAATAACTTTAGCAATGATAAAATCAAAAAACGCCTAGCAGTGAACACACAAAGAAAAAGATGGAGATAAATCAATGAAGATGGTTAAGAAATCTACAATGCCAGTAAGTAGGTTCGCAAAAATGTGTTGAAAAACGAAACATGAGGAGAGAATAACGATAACGAATGAGACAGACTGGAAGAAAAATGAGTCAGCTGGAGAGATGGGTCACAATTAGCCAATGATGGAGAAACATAATCAAGAACCAGGAAAACAACCTCCACTCCGAAAGTTACAAGAGGACTTGATTAAGAAGAAGACGAAGATTCAAATTTGTAAACCACTTTGTAGGTTTCAAGATATCAAGGGCAATGTTAGATATCAAGCAGAAAGATGATTGCAAAAAATAAATATTAATAAAGATAATGGTAAATATATCTCAACATATTAGTTGTTCGAAATTTAATTTTCGGGTTTTCCCTGACAGTGCATATTTCCAAAAAAGTTTTTTTAATGCCATAAATTTGTGGTGCGTTTAAGTCAATACATAAAAATATTTCATGTGGTTATAGTGGTATCTGTTACCACGATGTTAACAATAATTAACTCTGCTTGGTATTACAAATTAAAATTAATATAAAGTAAAATGTGTGAAAAATGTTATCAGAAATTAATCAGGAAAACAACTTTTTATTTATCAAATACATTTATGTTGGCAATAGTTCAGATTTTTTATTTCTTCACGTACTATGTCAGTGTGAAGGATTCACACACTATCCGCGTAGATTTCTGGGAATGGAAAAAGCCAATCAAAAAGAGTTAAGAAAAACACCCTTAAAGAAAATCCTAGTTTTTTTCAAAATCACATGACTTCTTTAAGGGGATAGGTACCACCAGAGGGTACAATAGGCCAATAGGTCGCAGTACTGGAACCCGAAAGGCGACCACCTCCGCTTCAATAATAAGAACAATAATGTGCTGGACAATAATAATTACTTATTTATATGAATATTTAGTATTCATTTAAGAACCCACTATTTTTTTTTTAAATTTGTGGTTTATTGACACTTCAACAGCTCAGGTTATTAGTGTCAGTTGCCTATATTACATCTTGTTATACATTTTTATTTGTTTTAAAAAATCGATTGTTTTCTTTAGGTTCTCCTTTGTGTCCTTTAAAGCTGATCCAAAGGTACCCGCTATTAGCTGTATTTTCCTTTCATCCTCGTACTTTGGGCAGTCCATCAGGATATGTTTGACTGTAAGAAGAAGCGCACAGTTTTCGCAAAGGTCCGGGTTCGTTCCATTTAGTAGATGTGTATGTGTTAGCCTTGTATGTCCTATTCTTAGTCGAGTGATTATTGTTTCGTCCTTTCGGTTGAAGTATTTTATTCTCTTTTCGGTACTTTCTTTTATTTCTCTTAGTTTGTTGTTTTCAGTGTTATACCAGTCCGTATTCCACGAGAGCTTTGTTTTGATTTTAATGATTGATGTAATGTCTGAAGCTGGTATGGGGATGTTTTCTATATCTTCTTTTGTTGTTGCTTTTTTAGCCTCTTGGTCTGCTTGTTCATAACCTATGATTCCCATATGGGCAGGGACCTACATGATAGTTATATCGATGTTGGAGTTTAAAATTTGGTGAATATTCTCCTGGATCTTTTGAATGATTTTGCTACTTGTATATATTGTCTGTATGTTTTTGACCGTGTTTAGAGAGTCCGTTAGTATGATGTACTTTGTGCCGCCTCTTTCTTTTATTTTCTCCGTTGCTTTTAGGATGGCAAAGCTTTCGGCTGTGTTATTACTTGTTAGAGGTGGTAGGTGATATGTGTAGCTGGTTTTGTCGAATATTATGGCTGCTCCTGTGTTTTTATTTATTTTTGAGCCATCTGTATATATTTTTGTAAAGTTTTGGTACTGTGTTATTAATTTATTGAACTCGTGAATGTATATGGTTGGATGGGTATTTTCTCTATTTAAATAAGCTTGTTTCAAATTTATTTTGGGTTTTCTTATTGTTCATGGTGGAATGTTGTACGTGTAGTTCTCTTCAATTTGTGGTGGTAATTGTATGTTTAGTTTATCTAGGTCATTGCAGATTTTCTTTTGTAGTGGGGTTGAGTTTTGTGGGGCGTAGGTAGGGGTATTTTGGAATATATTGGGATAGGCATTGTTGTTTGGATTTTTGGCTACATTTGTCACATATTTAAGTAAAAGTTGGGATCTTCTATATTTTAACGGTAGTTGACCAGACTCAGCTAGCAGGCTGTCTATGGGGCTAGTTCGAAAGGACCCAGTAGCTATTCTTAGCGCGGTGTTTTGCGTTGGTTCAATATTAACATTTTTGTTTATTTACAAAAATTGATTCAAACAAATTATTTTTAAAAATATATAAAACAAAACGTTATAAAATGCCTTCATTGGCACTTTTACTAGAACTATTTTACTAATTATACAAAATTAATTCAACTTCAACTACTAAATAATATTTTGAAAAACAAACTGGGTGTAAACAAAATGCATAAAACGAATTGTATAAGTAATAAGAATTGTCTTAAAAACGGTTGTGTACATTTTAATTGACATTTAGGTTATTATAATTGGCTTTAAATGATTTAGAATGTTTTTTTTGACAAAAAGTTTATATTTTAAATGGAACAACAGTTGCTCATGCAGTTCATTAAATACAGTATTTTTTAACGAATCCACCAACTCGTGTTATTATCATTGGTAATGTAACAATGTGTCGGTTTTCATTATAATTTTCCGTTAATTAACCCTTCAGCTGTTTGAAAACGTGCAAAGCAATCAGTTTTGTTTATCGCTTTATTGGTTGTACAACAAAGTAAGTCGTGCGGCAGCATTTTACATGCGAGACCAAATTTCGTTATGTATTATTCGTATTCAGATCGGTTAATCATTGTGATTTTCATCTCACGCGCAATATAACGTGAACTTGATATTCTCTTAACAATACATATTGCCATTAAAAAGGAAAATTGCATGCATACGTGCACACTCACAGACTACAATTCCTTTTCATGTAAACGTGATGAGTTTTGTCTTTGCAACAGGTTCTACGAAGACGTTAAGAAAATTGATATTTAAACCTTACGCAGTATCGGGGACTATTGTTAGGGTTATGAATTATTTAAACAAGTTTGCTTTTAACGTTAACGAGACAAAAACTTAGCATGTAATTAAAAAACCTTTGTCGTTTTTATTTAACCATCTTTTTGAACTTAAAAAAACGCAGCAACAAAATTTTACATAAAATAAAACTAAGCGCATAACATTTCTTATACTTCTTTCTACCATTCGTGTCTAGGTAATAGGTATGTTTTCTATTTCTATTTATAAAGTTTTACTTTACTTTTTTTAAATTTTATTCGCTACTAGGTTTGCGAACATTAGCTCCGCTATGTTTATTTTTCTCATTTTTCAGTGACTTAGATAAATCAGTCTTATTATTTGTTCACATCTTCAATTACACATACTTCCACAAAACTTTTTTCCACAGTAGTGTTAAATTAAACAATCTCTTTTAAAACTAATTTTACAAGTTTCTGTTTTTCAAAGTTTCCATTTGGCATGCTTATGGGAAAAAGTTGCAAATATAAATATATTAAATATGAGCTTTAAGAACGTTGAAAAACATAATTAACATGGGCCAACGATTTATCACTTCCTTCTTGTCAACCTCAATACTCCGCAGCCCGCGTGGTGTCTGTCAGATTCTCGTTTTTTTTTAAACACTTTATTTATATCCCCTAAACCAGGGGTGGAGAACCTATGGCACGCGTGCCTCAGCTGGCACTTAGAAACATTCATTGGCACGCTGAAGAAATAGTTGCTTTTCTAAAATTTATGGAAAATCAATACTTTTATTGTTAAATAATGAATTAATAACACCAAATTATGAGTCGCCTAGATGCAAACTCGGTTATATCCATTTTGGGTGCAAATTAAACTGACAGTGCCATCTTGTAGAGAATTGAATTCTCTGTGAATATAGACATACCCTGACATTCAAAACCGATTAAAACATGTGCTTCACACCGTTTAAATGCAAAGGTCCAATGCAAAACCGGGCAATTCCTATTTTACATAGTAGCAGAAACGACTAAATCAATATCGATGCAAAATCGGTTATATCCAATGGCAAAATTTATCTTTAGCTACAAATACGGTTAAATCCATTTTCATAGGTTTTACAAATTATTTTAAGCTTAAAACAAGTTCGAGTTGTTGTGTACAAGCACGTGTTTGAAAGAAGATGGATCCAGAGCGATTTGTAAGTTTAAAGTTCCCTAAGGAAAGCCCGTGCTAAAGCATTCTTTGGGCTTCTAAAGGAAGAGAGGAAAGATTTACTCACCATTTCGTCAGAAAAATTTAGTGCTCCCAAAAATACCTGACCAAATTACATATAAGTGTCAATTTTATATTTACAATTTTTACGGTTGTTGTGGGATCGTCAAAAAGCAAATTGTCTCCCCAAAATGTTTTCATCTACACTTGGTTTGAACAAGAAAGTTAAAAATCTTTTAATGAAATTGTATCAGCAGTATATGACTGCATTATTAAAATTGAAATTGATGATGATACGAGGGAGATTCGTTTAATGGCCGACGGGTGTACTGGACAAAATAAGAACAAATGTATGATTGCAATGGCTTGTAAATGGTTTTCGTAAGCGCCAAAACAAATTAATACAATACAGCTAATTTTCCCTGTCACTCGGCACTCATGTCTACCATCAGATCGCGTATTTGCTCAGATAGAGAAACAGGTTCGTAAAAAAGATACCATAATAGATCCAGAAGACTATATCAACATTTTCAAAGTTCATGGTACTGTGAAGAGACTCGCAGAAGATTGGACGGTATTTGACTGGAGGAACGCTATAAAAAATGTGATGAAACCAACAAGCTGTTTGCCTTTTAAGCTATCCTCTTGTAAAAGATTTGTTCTAAGCAGAAGTAAAAAAGGAAAAATTTTTGTGAAAGGTAAAATGAATTATAAAAATGACTGCAGTGGCTCAATCAATTTGTAAAGGGGAAAAACCCTTTAGATGATCGCTCCAAAGTTTTTACCAGTAGGCAATCGGCCCAACAAGCAACAAAAAAAAGACAATGTAAATGAGTTACCAATCAAACCTTTTGGAAAAGATTGGCTCTTAAAGTCAGAAGAATATAAATTAAATTTTCATAAAGACATTATAAATTCTGTTACCGATAACAATGGTACAGATGAAGTAAACGGTTTATGATATTATTAAATGAATGCGCTATGTTTTTAATTCAAATCCGGGCAAATCCTGAATTAGCTGCAAAAGTGGCTAAATGCGTGCTTAATTTTCATTTTTCTCTTAAACGATTTGAGTTTGTTTTTTGAGGTTCCGGTGGATGATTCTTAATATTTTTCCTTAATTTTGTCAACAAAAACAATAATTTTAACTAAACTGTGCAAGTCGTTACAGTGTTTCTCAATTATCTCATTTCCAATAAAAGTGGAGATAGTCAGTTTTGCATCTAGGCGACTCTTATATTTATTCAAATAAAATTTATGCATTTTGTTTTGAAACTATGCGAATTTCAAATAAAATTACAAGTATTTAAACAAGATATTGCTTCTCCAGGCTTCAAATATTTTCCAAATTTTATTGTTTTTGTAGAAACTCCGAACACATCAAACTGAAATAAATTAAATTCAATTGACTGAAGATTAATCACAGCTATGGAATTAATGATAGATGAATTTTGTTCGCGATTTTCTCAATTTAAAAATTTCAAAGAAATTTCAAAATTCATAATTTACTGTCATAATCAAAGTTGATGAACTTAATTTGGAAATTTTTACATAGTTAAAATTACAAAATTTTGAAATGCTATTCATTGAACTTTCCAAATATTCCTTGTACATATGTTTTTAGTTTTCATTTCCGTTTAAATTCGTTTCTTCAAAAATATAACATGCCCTTTTATCAGTTTATTTTAATCCTGATGAAGCCATAAAAAGCTATCTTTAACAAACCTTCATAATTAAACTTTTTAAGCCAAATATTTTCTACATAAAGTTTTTTATACACCGCTGCTCTACATTTACGCAACTGTTTGTATTTGCGTAATATCAGGTTTACAAATAAACCACCAGTAATATAATAGATTGTGGGTCGAACAAGAAGAAACCCCTATAATGTCCTGAATGTCATAGAATGTTAATAATATAACGTTTCAACCAAGCCATTACGCAAATTCGATTGAACTTTGTAATCGACCACTCTCCGTTGGGTTTAGCTTCGATTTTTATTCCGGTTAATGATCGGAATTTTCCTGGAAGCGGTTTTATGATAATGTAAACATAGCGTGATAATTGACAATCAAACAGGAATAAAAATAAAACGTATCGCACCTAGTAGTACTATACGAAATATCGATTTTTTTATGAGTATTTACTTAAAAATGTGCTAGTGCCCTAAATAAATGAAATATCTGAACTATTGCCAATATACATGTATTTGATAAATAAAAAGTTGTTTTTCCTGATTAATTTCTGATAACATTTTTCGAATACTTTGCTTCAGGGTGGATAAAAATCATGATTTTTAAAAAAAGTAAAAAAAATCGATTTATTTGATTTAAATCAGATTTTTTTGATTTAAATCAAGTGTACCATATTATCGAATTTAGTGACATATTCACATGCTATTTATGTTTTGTGCTAATATATTTAATAACCAATATATTTAATTCCTTGGAGAATTTTTGTCAAAATGAAAAATTAAATATAATTATTAAGATTTTTGAAAAAATCAGTGCCAAATGGTGATGTTTAATTAATTATATACAGGGTGAGTCATTAGTGCGGGATCGGTCGATTGTAGCTAAACGGCTTGAGATATGAAGTTGATTCAAATGCTATTTTATACAGTTTTTTCTAAACAATAAAAATATTTTCAAATATACAGGGTGAGTCACCTTTCTGGAACTAATAGCAACTTTTATATTTTTGACCGCCTTAATTTTAGCTTTGCATCAATATAAAATACTATAGGTTTTTATACGGCGTTGTAAAAAAAAATTAATTTTCTAAATTATTCAAGGTTTTAAGTCTTTATTTAAAAAATTCTCCTGAAGTTGTTTTGAAGTACAAAGTTGTAATTTGGTATGGATATGCAGAAAAAATTTCTCTGTTCGCTCGATATGAAAAAATTTGAATCACACATACAAGTGTGTTTATAAATAGGTGGCAACTTTCATGATTTTCAAAAGCTCGTAACTCGATTTTTTGAAATGCAAACCCCTGTATTTTTTTATGTCATTGAATTCGTCTTTAAAGGAGCTTCATATTTTGTTAAGTATGTCCTACACCCAAAACTCATACTTTTCGAGATATTCGACATTTTTCTTCAAATCGTTATTGAAGCAATAGTGCCGTGTAAATTGAAAAACTGACTGTTCACTTCGCTAACGTTAAAAACTTGTCATTTATTTTTTGAATTATTGCATTTCCACAATGAATATTACTTTACAAGAGCAAATTGATATGGTTTATATTCACCATTTCGTGTATTTAATTACTAATAGTAATACAATTTTGTTTTATTATAAAATATAAATATTATATTGTACTCATATAATCTGCGATTTAAATTGATAATTTTTTTTTTTTAAATCACTTGATTTAAATCAATGATTTTTTTAAAAAAATCACTTGATTTAAATCATGATTTAAATCGTGATTTAAATCGTGATTTAAATCAATTGATTTAAATCTGCTCAACCCTGCTTACTTTATAGGTATTGATTTTAATAATTTGTAATACCTACTAAGCAGAGTTAATTATTGTTAACATCGTAATAACAGATACCTCTATAACCATATGAAGTAATTTTATGCATTGATTTAGACATCACAAATTTATGGCCTCAACACTTTCGCTTCGGTGCAATATTATCCTTAAGACTTTGTGGGGCGCATAACTCAGTTCGTGCGGTACGAGGCATATGTGTCCCACACAGCTGATACGATTTACCGCATTTTAATTAACTATGGGATTGACGTGATTGTATGATGATATAATCTACTATAGGATGATCCAATAAACATAGTGAGTTTTTGAGTGCAGGATGGGGCAACCACGACCCATACCGCCTAAATCAGTGGTTTCCAACCTTTTTGTACCTCTTTCATAAATTTTTTTTTGCGCCCCCCTCACTTTTCGTAACAATCTAATTTCATAAATACTGTGCTGATAAATAAGAATTATTTAATGGACTACACAACAATACACCATATTCTGTATAAAGAAAGTTGTTTTTGTTTGTTTGTATTCAAAAATGATATTTTGGTAACAGCTGCGCGCCCGCCTTGCAATAGTCTAGCGCCCCCCTGGGGGGGCGCGCCCTACAGGTTGGAAACCACTGGCCTAAATGGACATTCAAATTATTCTAGCTTTTCAGGGAATAACAAACCGACAAACAGATATGGTTTTGTTTTATTAGCACAAAATAGGAATTAAAAACGATAAAACTAACTACGTAATAAAAATCAAAAATTCTAAAATACAAAAACTTTACCTAAACAGTATAAAAATTGTATGAATATTATTAAGGTGCTTGTCCTCATGGTTGAAGCATGGGAGGCAATATCCAGGATTGCCATCACTTTCGAGACAAAATGTGAAGACTCTTTTACGTTGTTGTCTGCGGCTTGACTGCCCATTGATTGTCGGAAAAATTGATAGCATCACTAACACTGCGTCGGTTTTTTTTTGTATCAGGACACTTTCTGTTAAGTTGTGTAGTCGCTTAGGAGTTCGTGGTCATGGTACTTCAGCTTCACAAGAATGATCAAATAACCCTTTGCATACGCTGTCTTTGAAAACAAGGACTGAAAGCTGCTTGTCTGGAAAATTAGCGTTATAAAGTATCCAGGCGTTGGTCATAGCGGGCCCGAAAATAATTTTCATTGTCACTTTCCTGTACCACTTCATTCTTTTTCGTAAATTTTGGTAAGAGGACATTTGATCGCTGCAACAATTTCGTTACACTATTTGTTAATAGGTACTAGGGTTTCTCATATTTGACCATTTTGCTTGTCCCGGGATTCCGGGAAGAAATCGGCCTTTGTCCCGAGATTTCCCGGGATCCCGGGATGTAATAACTGATGTCAATATTTTTAAATAAATAACCCAAAAAATTAAGGGCGCGGTTTATTACTTAAAAACAACTCCAAATCATATATGTAATACATTTTGCTACATGATTATTATAAATAATTCAATAATATTGATGAGAGAAACAAACATTTGGGAATTATAACCTTTCTATTGCAATTTCATATTTATGAATACAATAATATAATTTTTACAATGAATTTTTGTAATGTGATTTAAAAAAACAAAGGTAATCTGTGCTTCAGTCAATTAGTCTTTTTCTTAATTTATTAACAAAAAGTCCTGCTGCATAAAATGCTCTCTCAGTGTCTATTGATGTAGGTGAAATTGTCTTGAGAGCATCTAGCAGCAAAGAAACATCGTTATTGTCAATAAAATTTCATTTACAAGCTATTTTGCTTTGAATTATCAGGGTACACAAAAATAAAACTGTAAAAGTATTTTGAAGATATTAACTTTGTCATGGAGACCGGGCTTCTTTGCGCCATAGTAAAAGAGAAAAATTATTTTGAAATAAAAATAAAAGTTTTCCATAATTTACTGTTAGTAAAGATATTTTAAGTATAAAATTCTGATAAGTTATGATAGTATTACAAAGATCTTAGCACAAAATAAACGAAAATAACACTTTTTTAAAATCCCGGGAATTCCCGGGACAAAAAGCATTTCCCGGGAAATATAAAATAGCTTAAAATGGACCGGGATCCCGGGTTTCCGGGATCCCGGAATCCCGGGAAAGAAACCCTAATAGGTACTGTACCTACTATTTTGTACCTTATGTTAATAGGTACTATGCTGTACTATACGTTAAATTTCTGTTTCGTCGTCTTGTAAGACTTCCTTATATTAGTCTGAAAAAGTCTGTTAATTAATTATTTTCCTTAAGTTATGGTGCAATATGATTAACAAGAAGATTAATATTAACATCTTTCTATTCTTAGGAAAAAAATAAAATAACTGCAGTCATTCTTTAAAATACGAAATACGCTAACTCGCATAATGATTTTCTACTCCACTTGTTGCATGAGAGAAACACTTTGTGAATGTTATTTTTTGTCGTATTTATGTACTCGGTAACTGAGCTTTTGCAAAACACATTTTTATTGTTCAACGAAATGTTGATCTTCGACGATATTAACAAAATCATTAAGCTGATAATCAATAAATGGAGATGTAATTGTCTTCATAGAACTAATACATCGAGATACGGTGAAAAAGTCACGTAGTTTGAAGCGTAGCTGACGCTGTTTCTGTATCTAACTCAATTTTGTGTTGTTTGTAAATAAAAGCTGCTAGTCTTTGAAGTTATGGAGACGTTTGGGCATAAATAAACAGTATGTTAGGAACATACAGTTCTTTTTTGGTTAGAACGATGCCCTTGGCATTTTCTATTTTGATGTATGGCTTATGATATTATAAGTCACAATCTCACAATAATAATTTTTGTGTAAAAATAAAATCTCTTTAATTAGCAAATTTAAATACGTACAGACAATGTAATTAGCACAATTTTTTAATAAAGATTATGATCATTACCTAACATCTTGTATGCATTACTTGAAAGTTAATAATATATTTAATGGTTATTGCTTCAAAAACAGTTATGTTATGTATTAATCTACTTTTGGCACGTAGAACGTATTATTAAACCAATTTAATACCATCAATTCGGTGTAATCGTCTCGTAAGGGTCAATAGTAGTTACAATTAAACATTAATTATTTCTGGAAATTCCATCCGGCTAGTTCCTAAACATTAATGCAATTACAAGTGTGTCTCAAGGGGCTCCTTTGGTAATTCCAGTTTTACTGGGCTTATCCAAATTATCAGAGTTATGCATTAGGTAATTATTTTGTTTATATGCTGCATTTGTTACGTACTATTTAGAATTTCAAATGCTTGTAAATAGTTATTTACGTAACAAGATCGGAAAGTGGTACCGTAATCGGGGGCTACTTGGACACCATTTTATCACTTTTTTAAAGGTAATTCTGAAACTAATCGATATTTTGATTTCAAATAAATTTGATTTTACCGACAATAGCAATTGTCTACTTGGTCACACTCGAAAAATTTAATAAAACCAACAATATATCGTCGGTAACATTAGTTTCATCGTAGTTATATATGTTAAAATTATCCACATCTCTTAAAGCATCATTAATATTGTTGAAAAAAATTTAAAATGTCTATACGGTCAACGGAAGCTCTGGATCTCTTGATGTTAGAAGCAAGACGTATGGACAGGTTGTTTCTTTGGATAAACAAATTAAGAAAATCCTCTCCAGCGATGTTGTCTTTGAAAATACTAACTGTTTTTCCCTGTTTTTCAAGATATTTTGATATAACAGTCCTTACATCCAGCCTAGTTAGAAGGAAACCCCAATTGGCGACAACGCCAAGTGTCTCCGCTATGGTGGCCTCCTCTTCGCTCGAAAAAATTCTTGGATGACCAACTGACCCCAAATGTTTTCTAAGAACCTTTCTAGCTAATGTTGACCGAGGCACTTTATAGGTTTTTGCTGCCAGTATTTTTGACATTTCAGCTTGAACGGCTTGTATGGCATTTTCCAGATCCTCGACTTTAAAATTACGATAAGCTTTGGAACCGGGAGTTCTTTCGTAAGTGCGCACCATTTTTATTCAAAAGTTACCTGTCACAAACGATAAGAACATGCCAAAACCGAACAGAAAAAACAAAGTAAAATGTAAACAAGTAAAATAATAAACAATAAGCTAGGTGACCAAGTTACCCCGGGGTGTTCAAGTAGTCCCGGTTTACCGATACTTAATTGGACGAGTTGACAGTTTTGGGACGAGCCGTAGGCGAGTCCTGAAATGATACGAGTCCAGTAAGGACACTTTACGGGTATGTTACGTACAATATTTTTTTGCGTCCGCCATTAACACCAAAATCACTATCGTCACCATCCATAATCAAACAATAACTCAACGAAGTACATGTGCAAACTCGCTTGGTGGTATAATGACGCTTGTTTGACAGCGTAAAACAACTCATCACCATGGAAACCAGTTACTTTCTGGCCTAGACCAGTAAAGACGTATTTTCCAGCCTAAAAATTGATCGGAAACAACTGATTTTCTGGCCGGACGCAGAAAAAATAATATACAAAGTTAGAGATGTATGTAGTGCTTTTATGTATTAGTACTAGTTCATGGCATTTTGTGCTTTATAAACTTTCTATAACCTGTTTTTTGTGGGAGTGCAGTTGTACATAATAAATCCCATTTACAAGTTTTATCTTATTTTGGTTTTAGGCTTAACACCAAGGAAAAGAAAAAAAAATATTTTTTGCGTTAATCTAAAAGTCAGTTTTTTCCGATCAATTTTTAGGCTGGAAAATACATCTTTACAGGCCTATGCCAGAAAGCACCTGGTTGCCATGGCGATGAGTTGTCTAGGCCGATAAGTAATGAGTTGTTTTGTTGATTTGCGCTGTCAAACAAGCGTCATTACACCACCAAGCGAATTTTCACCTGTAGTTTGTTAAGTTGTTGTTCAATTATGGATGGTGACGATAGTGATTTTGGTGTCAGTGGCTGACGCAGAAAAAATATTGTACGTAACACACCCGGAAAGTGTAAGGTACCACTTTCCATTCTTGTTAAGTAAATAACCATAAAATTGTTGAAATATACATGTTCCTGAAAAAGGTATTGCTATTTATTTGGAAAATATGTGTCAAAAATTATCATCTACTACTTAAGATAAAATAACATAATATATATTTATCTTATCCGTGTATGTTTAAAGTCAAGCAAACCCAATACTTGTATATTTTTGGAAGCTGAAGTTGTATTTGCATTGTTATACTACAAAAAAATTGGTATAATTATAGAGCCAAAATTTAACTTAGGAATTTTACTAAATTCAGAAAAAATATTTTACAAGTTTAAATTTTCGCTAAGAATAAATTAATGTCATATCACAGTACACCGAATTTTTAGCGCCAATAACAGGTAGGAAAATAAGTATGGTACCTATAAAATATAAGAAATTACATGCTGGTTGAGATTAGAATAAAAAACGTTTAATACACAATTTTATTAGTTCGAAGTCAGGCAATAATAAAAGTGCTTTGGGGAAAAGAAGTGTTAACAGTTGTTTTTTAAAATCATATTTTTTGTTGCACTGTGCACTCTTTACCAACGTTTTTTTTTATCTGGGGTTTAAATGAAAAATTTTATTGAAAACCTAAAGCCCGAAGAATGATCGCTTAACTTGAAGTCTTGGGATCAAAATGACAGTGTTAGCATCCCCACTTTTCATTTTAGATTTTAATTCAGTACCAAACTTCGCAGCTAATTTAATTGGCTATGTATCTTTAAAGATAATTCTCGAGTTTATCTAAAATATAAAATAGGTAAAGATTAAAAACTAAAGTTTGTAGTTTTTGTGAATCATTTCAGAGCCAATGGCAATTTTGTTTGTCTTTTCTTATCCAATACAAAATACGCAACGTTTTCTTAAATCAACGGAAATTATAGATTTAAAATATGTGATATATTCATATATACAGCGATTCTAATTTTCCATACCAGGTATAAATGAATGTACTTTTATTACTTAACTCGTCTTGTTTTTTTTTCTAGGGCATTATATTGTAATATTTTTTTACATATTTTAATATTGCAACAATATTTCTACAAACTGGACAAAAATACAAAACTTAATAAACTTCCTTCAAATGTAAAATAACTTACATTTGTTATAAATGACCTACAGTAATAATAAATAGTATAAAAAATATAACGTTATAAGGAACGCAAGCATTTAAATATATTTTTCTGCGTCCGTCCGGAAAATCAATTGTTTCCGATAAATTTTTGGGCTGAAAAATACATCTTTACTGGCCTAGGCCAGAAAGTAGCTGGTTGCCATGGTAATGAGTTGTTTTTACCGGCCTAGGCCGGAAAGTAGCTGGTTGCCATGGTGATGAGTTGTTTTGTTAATTAGCGCTGTCAAGCAAGCGTTGTTATACCACCAAGCGAGTTTTCACTTGTAGTTTGTTAAGCTATTGTTTAATTCTGGATGGTGACCATGACCATGGTGATTTTATTGTCAGTGGCGAACGCAGAAAAAATACTGTACGAAAGTGTCTTTACTGGACTCGTATGCTTTCAGGACTCGCCCAAGGCTCGTCCCAGTACTGCCAACTCTTCCAGTAAAGTACCACTTTCCGGTCTGACGTAAATAACTATTTTATTAAGGAAAGTATCTACATCAACATTTGTATTTAACTACTTTTTATACAGTCTCTGTGTGTAAGTAGCTAAAAAAAGTGTTAGGTTAGAATATTTTTATAGTTGACAGTGAAAGAAAAGTTTTAAGCTCGCATATTAAATCGAGTGTTTAAAATAGATGCACTATAGTAGTAAGATATTTTAAACAATTTTATTTTTATCTACACGTGCTTCACCAACAATCGACTAGCGAATTTGATCCCTCTCGATTGTTTTATTTATTTAGTGCGACTATATCTGGCACAGACCGCAATTGATATTACCTCTAAATTATTTACTTTGGTTTTGCATGTTTCCAGAGAAATTAGTTCAGTGCTATCGACCGTTTATTTTGAAGAATTTTATTTTTATAGCAACCTAGATTTTGCAATGATTAAAAAAGTCCCACTTTTTCTTGTTGCAGGTTTAATAACGACGACCGACCACATAATGAAAGGAATCGTAAATTTGATATTGCACCATCTGTCTACGAAACGCAATTTGTTGAGTGTTTTCACGCGTTTGATCATTATATGAAAAGCCCGATCATTAATGTGTCAGCGCCTAGAGGATTGTTCCAGTTTCTGATGGCTAACATTCATCGGATTGACTATGTCAAGTTCCTGGTCAAGTGTCGTCGGGCGACCTCCAATTCCAATAAATCCACGATGTCTGAAATCTGCTGGAAATTCAACACGTTTTTAATTAAATTTCATTAATGTAATCCCGTTTTTTGACAGTGTCGTGTTTATTACATCAAACAAACGGTAATCGCTTGCTTAAACAAAAAGATAATAGATACTTTTACGTTGTTCGTAACAAAAATGCTTTACTTTCATTTATTATTTAATATTTGTTAAAGAAAAAGCTGCGATTTGCAATAAAAATAAATTCGAATAATATTTTTCATAGATATAGTTTTTCCTTTCAAAAGTTGGTGTTGAAAATGTGTTAATCACTGATTTGAATGAAAATAATAGGGGAAAGTACCCATGAATGGGACAGTCCTTGGATGGGACATTCTTAATACACTATAGTTAAACACAAATCTTTATGTACGTGCACTCACCAATAGATGGTAGATCGCGTACCTAATGTACTACCCCATTTTGAAGTTCTCATGTTGATATACAATCGTGTAATATCAGAATTAAAATTGTGTAACTAAAAAGTAAATATTGTTGTTTGTGAACTCAATGATATCTTGAAAAAGTTTAATGAAATTCGGTAACTCCAACAACTTATTTAAGTACATGCATATTATACCTATTAAATAACAAAACTTCAAGTCAATTAGCTTTTAGGTTAAGTGTCAGTAAAGTTATGTTTGACAAAATGTCCCTATCCTCTGAATGGGACATATTACTGATCCTTAATTGGGACACGTCGCAAACAAGGATAACTTTTTTTATTTAAAGAATTTATATATTCTTACTCTAAAACAACAGTTTTTGTTATAAATATTTAGATATTTTTTTGCATAATTTAAACTTTAAAGGATAAAATGGAAAAACAGAAAAGGATCCGCGTTTCTTCAACGCAATGGAATCGGCGGTACGTAAAATAATTAAAAATAAGGTTTCTATTCGGGAAGTTGCAAAATGCACAGGTATTTCTAAATCTTCTTTACATAGAGCTGTTAATAAAGCAAAACGAGAACCCACACTTTTAAACACGATCCAAATATTGGAAATCGCAGAATATTTTCAAAAAATGAGGAAACAGCATTATCCGAATATTTTCAGTCTGCTTCAAAAATGTGTCACGGATTAACTACACTGCAAGCCGGAGAACTAGCATATCAGTTTGCTGTAGCATGTAGCTTTAAAAAATTAATCTTCCGAAAAAGTGGGAAGAAAATAAAAGAGCAGGTAGAAAATGGCTAATAAAATTTTTTATATTTAGAAAAAGACATTGGAAAAATTCTTTAATATTATTTATAATGTTGTAAAGTTTTAAAAAACGCTGTCTTTTATGTTATCTTATATATTTTATATTATCTCATCTTGCATTTATGTTTATAACATTTCAAGTTGTTTACTATATAAGAAATAAAAATTATATGTGGCGTCCCATTCATTGATTTCGCATGTCCCACTCTAGGAACAAGTGTTCCCATATTGGGACATCGCACTCAAAATATATTTCTATTTATAAAAATTTGTTAACGTTAGAAATCACGTTTACTTGTTTCAAAACACTTTTGTTACATTAAAACACATTACGGGGGTAACACAGCATATTCATCTGAGCTATTACTGAAAAATTTGTCAACAATTAAGAAAATTGTCCCATTCATGGGTACTTTCCCCTACATATGGCAACATTCTCATTTACTGTCATCTCTGTTTATCGGTACCACAAACCGATTAGGTGTGAGATAGTGGTTTGAAGATAATATGAAAGTTTTGGTTTTAAATTAATTTTGCAAACAAAAAACACAACACAAATTTTATTGTTATAATAATTGTTAATAATACTTGAATCATTATGTACAACAAACCTCAAATTTTCTTTAATTATACGGTTTAAATAAACATAATTTTACCGAAACTTACCAAGAGCAATGATTTCAAATTCTTTTTTGTGCGAACGGAATATCTACAAATTTAAATCTACGGTTATTGCTCTGAAAGAATTGACAATATCTAAAATAAATGAATTGCAAAAATCGTGAAATGAAGCAAAAGAGCTATTTATATGTAAAAGTTTTATACAACGAAAATGGAAAACTCAAAGGTTAACAATATGAACAATGCTGAACATCCTGATATATTATTCTCAAAATATTTGAACCCTAAATAATATTTGTAGTTTGGTAAAGGTTATTCACTTCTAAAAGTTGATAAAATATTCCATCACTTCTTGACTTTCATGTGCATTATCTGTCTGTTTATGAATTCTTTACTTACATCAAAAATATATATTACGGTTGTGTTGATGTGACAGTTCATCCAAAGCGTTAACTTATGTAAAAGTGATATTTCCGTTGAATTTTTGGCTATAGAAAAAAGTTCCAATGAGAATATAAGTTCTTTAAAGATATATTAATTTTGCAAAGTAGGTACACCAAATATTTTTAACGACTTAAAAAAAGTTTATAAAATGGAACTACAGCTATATTTAAGCAATGCGTAAACAAATTAATACTATTAACTTGGTAGGAAAATACACAAATTTTATTATTTAATAATTTGTATACTTAAAATAAATGTTTCCACTTTCTCGAATTCTAGATTTTCGATTTTGGATCTTCCTTTTGCTTGTTAACTTCCAAATTTCATGAATTTTTGTTTTGTATATATTTTTGTACATATTTTTTTTTAGTTCACTGTCATACTCTACAATAAAAAGTATTTCAGAGGAAGTATTCTGTTCCAAATAACGTACTAATATTTCATTATTTTTAAAATTTCGTTTGTGGCCTACTTACAACAATTTATATTATCGTGTATTACATTTTTTGTTGTTTCATACCCATAATCTTTATTAGCGTACGAAGCATGATACCAATTTAATTATAAATATTAATTTATCAAGAGTATTTAAACACGCATATTTTGAATTTATTTTACATTCATGGACAATATCACAATATTATTGAAAGTGCGAACGAATAGTTGGGCATTTTTAATGTAGCTTGTACAGCATAGTATGTTAAACCCGATTCTTGCTATGCCAATCGAATTGACCGCTGAGGATGGGCATTAAAATATCCCACGATGTTGACTTCGTTAGTTTCATTATTTGTCACACGCTTAGGTCGAATACTAGCAGATTTCACTCTTCTAAATGGCAAAAAAATTGATTCTATTCATTGAAATTTCTGTCTGGTCATTACAATCAAATGAGGATACCTCTCACTGAACACATGGCAAGTTTTTTCAATAACCTTGGGGCATTCTTGATGAACATAAAATAAGTTCAAAATATTCGTATTTGAATACTCTTTATTTTCCATTTTTATGGATACTGCAGACAAACGCAATAAATGTGGTTTGCAGTTATTAATATTGGCATTTGTTGTAATAATTTCCAAGCCTTACTATTTAAAAATGTTGCAATTTCTCTTAACTTTTTCAAAAATTCTTAATAACTCAAAAATTGTTGCAGATAGGTATAGGAAACGCTGATACAGATTGATGCAGAATGATTTTGCATTAGAAAATAAAAAAAAAAGTTTGGGCATTGTATTTTTTAAAAGTCTGAAGTTGTATTAAAAGAAAATTAAATTTTGGACACCCTGTACGTAATGCATCGATTGCAAAAATTCGAAAATGTACTACAAGGTTTCTTCTAGGCATAGTCTAAATTTAAGCGTTTTTTCTTCAAAAATATTAAGCATCACGATGAAAATCGAAACATTTTCAAAAAAGTCCAAAAATATAAAAAATGACTGCACTTAGGTATAGGGAATGCTAATAAAAGTCCCTCTAAAATAACGTTTTAAATCCAAAAATGCAATAAAAATTAGACCATTGTATTTGAAATAAGAAAGTAGACGTTAACTTCCGGTATTTTCGGAAGTGTCGCCATCATGAAAATATTTTCAATAAACAGATCAGATGCCATTATGGTCATAACCAAAATTTCAGATCCATACGCTTTTTCATTCTTCACATATTTTTAAGTCCCGGTCTCAATCAATCACCCTGTATATTAAGGCCCAACTGATGTCTCATAAGGTTGAAGCTTTCAGTAAAACAATCAACGTCAATAATATAAAATTGTTTTCATGATAAATGATAAAATAAAAACTTTTTTGATTTTGGCTTTGAGTCATATTAGTACCATATAAAAAAAAATTATAACCAACCTAACAGAAAACAAAACAAAAAATTTTAAGCACATTCTTCCTTTTATTATCCTTTATACTTCTTCACTATATGTATGTATGGTATAATTAATGAATTATTCGAAATTCATATTGAGCAAAAAAAATTACCGAATTTGGTTGAATCTAAACCAGATATTCATAAGTATTTTAAACTTGTCTAAACTTTAAATCAACGTATTATAAAATTTATAATGTTAACAAAAATAAAACCAACAAAGACCATTACAAATCATCGTTTAGCGCTGAACTAATTAAAAAATTTAATGAAGCCAATAAAAATTTATGTAATTAGTAAATAAATAGCAAATTTTTAAGCTAGACGAAACCAATCTGTTTGACTTAAATACAAGACTATCAAATTTAACGAGTTTGCAATTATTGCTCTACAAACGGTTTTTTGTCTATTATCTAAAGTTGAAAGAGAAATTGGTTTCGATCCATCAATTACAAAAATGATGAATTAACTAATTAACAAAACGATAAAAATAATTTTAAGAGCCTTGCAGACCGAATTCCATAAATCTGACTTTTATTTCTCAACCTGATGTTTGTTGTGCTTTTCACAACATAATCTATTGCCGAAAATTGCAAAAGTATTAGACAGATTGGTCTGAGAAAACATAAATTTGCGAAACTTACAACCGAAAGGCTAGTGAACTATTGTTCGAGATTTTGCTAATCAAAATTTATGTCGAAAATAAACTTGGCAATACTCAAGTTAAACGGAATCTTGAATTTTCTATGCAAAGCTAGCGTATTATAAGGAAATACAAAAATATTTCAAGGATACCGGTAGTGAACTAGTAAAAATTTGCTGGTTGTAAAGTTTGAGTATTTGAGCAAATTTTTGTCTAAATTTAAAGTTCAGCTGTTGGCAATTAGTACAGGCTTTTTTATTACAAAATTGCTACGGACATTATTCTAACGATGATAAAACAAATAATTACTTCGACAATTTAACGGTTAACACAAATTAAACTGATTTACGAGAAAAACAAGAGAAAAGTTTACTACCGCAAAAGTATTTTTTGTTGATTTCCTAGAACAGGGGTGGCCAACCCAAATGATCTTGAGGGCCACTTTGGAAATGCATCCTAACTCCGCGGGCCACATATAAAATTATATATCCCCATATTAGATTTATATACACTATAGACATTTTTTTGGAGTGAAAAATTGAAACATAATGAGTTATTATTATTGTGTTTACTATTATTCTTACATGTAAACATAGATAATATAATAATAATGATACTAAACGTGCATTGTAAAGAAATATATAACACTAAAAATTAAATATAAAAATATATAAAGTGGTTTTTAATACAAAATACCCAATAGCCGTTTAGTTATTAGACAAGATGTTACTTTTTTTGAACTGTATGTAATTCGGTATGAAAATGTTTCTTTCGATAAATATTACGTCAATAACCTTACCCGATGGAAAGTTTTGTCGTATAATTTCAAACCCTGACAACGCAAATTGAACTGGTGTCCTTAGGGGTCAAGCAATAACCAGTCTATAGGTAAACAAACACCGGAACCAATATATTACGAAGTATCTTTGAACTTCAGAATACGTCTGCTCTTATAAAACAAAATGGTAAAATTTTGTAACTTGTAACTGTACTTATTAAACTAAGTAACTAAAAATAGAAACAGATAATGCTTAATTAAGCGAATTTCATTTCGTAGAATTACAATAGAAACAGAAATCAAATTTTCTTAGATTTTAAACTAGGCGTATTTTAGCCATTTTTCACACCACACCGCCAAAAACATGTATAAAAAGATGTCTGTAAAAAAAAGGGCTCAACACAGAACCACGACACGATCATACACTATCCACCTGATAGACAGAGCCAACTTCTGCGGCGAGTTTTCGCTATATTTTGAAGCTCCTGTTATCTTGTAATCCTTTGGGCCATTGCACGTGCATTTGGGCGAGTTTTCGCTACGACAGCACACGGCTCAATTCTTTTAATGATATTTAGAGTGGGGTCTGCAGGCAAATTATCGCTTAATCCATCGACCCCATAAAGTCTTCCTACCAACTCCAACGAAGAGGTCTGATGGGCGAGCTTTCGCTATTCGACGGGCCTAGTTGGAGTTAAAAACAAACACACATATACACAAACACAAGAACCACACATACACCAACATCCAATTGCACACAAATATATACAGGGTGTCCCAATTATACACCGCCAAAAAGTAGGTGCATATTCCTGAGTGAAAATGATGACCATTTGTCAAATATTTTGTTATCCGAAAATGATTCCTTTCAAAGTTAGAGCCCTCCAAAGTTGCAAGAAAAAAAATCAAAAAAATCGATGACGTCCTAGCCGTTTAAGCTAGAGCTATCAAACTTGGCCGAAATGTTTAGGTGTTTCCCATTGACTTTGTGGGATAATTAGAAGGAAAACACGTAATTGGAAGTATGATTTATAGTCAGGTCATCCGCTTACCATCTTCAGAATTTTTTACTCTGGAATAAAATTGAAAATGTCATTCGTCCATAAGAAAGTACCTTAAGAGAAAAAAATCCTTCCCTCTTTGTTTTTTGCTGTAAACGTAGCCGTTTTCGAAATAGTTAGCGCTAAAGATGCATCGACAAACTCTGTTTATACACCTCAAATATTTTTTTTTGCTAAACTTAGTTGGCTAATGTTATGCTTGAAAAAAATTCTGAAGATGGTAAGCAGATGACCTGACTATAAATCATACTTCCAATTACGTGTTTTCTTTCTAATTATCCCACAAAGTCAATGGGAAACACCAAAACATTTCGGCCAAGTTTGATAGCTCTAGCTTAAACGGCTAGGACGTAATCGATTTTTTTTTCTTGCAACTTTGGAGGTCTCTTACTTTGAAAGGAAGCATTTTCGGATAACAAAATATTTGACAAATGGTCATCATTTTCACTCAGGAATATGCAGCTACTTTTTGGCGCTGTATAATTGGGACACCCTGTATAATTCCAGACAGACGCATCCACAAACATATTCATAAGTCTAGGTCAAAAACTTCAACTATAAAATTTTGAACAAAATATGAATAATAAACACCGATTACAAAGTAATTGTTGTTTAATTTCGCCAACCCCACTACCTTACAGCTACTCTAGACCTGGCGAACTACGCTAAACGACGTGAAGGAGTCATCCAGCGCATCCAAAGACTCGAGCCACATCGCCGCCAGAGTTTTTTACGTTAAGAGGGTTAAGGTAATTTCATTCAAAAGCAAGAAAGCTCTTAAGTAAATAACGACGTTGCATAAGCACACGTCAGTATAAGTAAAACTCTAAAATTTAAAACATGCAAATGTATAGTTATCAAACTATTACAAACCTTTACGATTTAATTTTATTAACACATTAAAAGATTCAACATAATGATTTGATTTTGAACCATCTTAGTTCTTATTTTATTCGAAAAACAATAAAAAGTTACGGTAATTCATATCGTTATATATTCTTTATGTATCACATGTAATAAATATGTAATCAACTTCAATTTAGTTTTGTAAAGTGGTATTCATTATCAGTCCTTTTATCATTTTTGGGGACCTTAATCAGTACTGAAACCGTATGTTATAATTTAACGAAATGAATTTTTTCGTCCATGACCTTTATCAGTTGCCAATTCAACAAGTTCTAGTTGGATAAGAGTCAAGTAAAGCTGGCATTTGCCCTTTTAACATCAAACCGCGAAACTCTAGCCCTCAAAGTTGTAACGTATATTTCTTCAAGGGCACGCTCTTTGGGTTAGGGCTGGAGAAACCACCTGACCTTAGTTTACGTCGTTTCATATTTCCACAGTTTACTATCCCGTGACCCAAATGTTGGAGAAATGCGGGGAATAAGTAAGGAAACTGTACGCAGGATGTGGGGAAGACTTGACTTTATTAACGAGATAAGCATGTTTAAAAGTTTCAACTTTAACCTACAAAGTAATTTCACTTGGAAAACCTTTAATTTAGAAAATAAATTAAGATAAAAGATCCATAGAGAGTGTTAAAAATTCGGTTACACAAAATAAGAAAGTTGACAATATAAATGAAGCATTTTTGGAGCATAAAAAGTTATTTTGTCACAGATTTCCAAAAGATTACCTTATCTCTGGCCAGTCGTGTAAGGTTACATAAGAAACTTAATCTTAATTTGTTTCAGGGACCTCTTTAATTGCTTTCAGGAAACAGTAATTAATCGCCAGAGCCAAGAGGGAAGAAATGAAACAACGAATACCAACATATAAAATTATAAAACTTACATGAAAAAGGTAGAAGAAGACCGGATGATATAATGTACAGGGTGTGTATAAATTGGCGGAAGCGCTACACGTGACGATGTTCTTCGTAAAATTCTAAGTCGAAAATCTTTACACAAAAATGTTGTACCATGCTTCCTATGGCCTCAGGAACCATTTAAAGAAAAAAAATTGGCAACATTGCATACATTCATTTGCGTTTGGACATTTTTTTATCAGCAATTTTTACTTAGGTATTTACAATTTTTGTTCGAACTGAAAGCAATCAGTTCGTAAACATAGCTGCAAACTTTTGGGTATCGTAAAACACAAACTAGAAATAATTACCAGAAAAACAGAGATGCCGGCCAATGACAATGTTGCCATATGTATTATTTTCATTCAAATCAGTGATTTACATATTTTTAACACCAATTTTTGAAAGGAAGAACACAATATCTAGGAAAAAATACTATTCGAAATTTATTTTTATTCCAAATCGCAGCTTTTTCATTTGCAAGTATTAAATAATAACGCTTATTTAAGGACTAAATGTCAAAACTTTGAGGACCTCTTGCAGACACAGCAAGCATGGTACATCATTTTCGTATTAAGATTTTCGACTTAGAATTTTACGAAGAACATCGCCACGTGTAGCGCTTCCGCCAATTTTTACACACCCTGTATATATAACTGTAAATTTATACAAATAAAAAGTTTATAGTAAATTATATGTCAATTATTTGTCATTTAATTTTTTTTTTCAAAAATGGACTTACTCCACTTTTCTAATAAACGGTCCATATACTTTGGTCGGCGGGAAAAAGCACTTAAGTCAAAAAGTGCAATTTTTTTTATTCTTCTCCTTTTACCATTCATATTGTTATGTTTTTATACTGGTAATTTGAATTTCGGCACTTGTGTTTCCTGTTTATAATGTTAGTTCCATTTCACATATTTTTATTAATAATATTTTTCTATTGCAATGAAATTTTGTATACTCAAAAAATAATAAAAGTTATATTTAAAAATGAGTATTTATGTTCACTCCATAATATTTTTTTAAAATTCTTCATAAAAATGTATTTTTTAAGAATAAACGAATAAACTGAATATATCCATTTGTTTACATTTGTTAAAAACTACTTAAGTTATTCTTATTTTATCCCAGTTTAAATCAAGTATTTACTGTTTATTAAAAAATTTCATCATGTTGACATATTGTGATAATATAATACTTAATTTTAAGTAAAATATACCATACAAGTAAAATTTAAACTCACATGATAATCAGTAAAATAAAAAAACGTTGCTCCTGAAAATTGCACTTTTTGACTTAAGTGCTTTTTCCCGCCGACCACAGATTATAAAAAGGCCACTAGCATATTATAAGTTTCTTGTAGAAAACGCACTCCTTAAGACAAAAAGCGTAAAGAGGAATTAATTAAACATTACTGAACATTTAAAAAAAACATGATAAATGTTATTGAACTTAACAACAAATTTGAATAAAATAAAAAGAAGCTTGCAAAATTAGGATAGCAGACGGTTGATATATAGCATCGAAGCAATCTTTTTAAGTGCAATAGAATTTTTATAGGTGTAGTAAAAATATTTAATAAAAAAAGCTACTTCGGAGACATGGTTTTTATTTCTTTATCGATAGCCATTATATGTTGCACAATATTTACAATTTAAAAGTTAAAACGCATATTATATTCATATTATTACGTGTTTTGTGTGATTGAACGAACCACACGTTCTTGTGGAGTGTGACCTCTCCAAGGCGCCTGTAGGAATGCTCACGAGGCACTAGACAAAAGCGATACAAACAAAACTTGTATTCAACTTCCGCGTGTGCAGCCGTAAAATTCCGCGAGTTTTAGTATTGAGATGAAAAATGTAGCTATAACGATTTTATTGTATAACATCGTTGGCTGTATTTTATGCTGGATTATCCTTAACATAACTTCAGATTTGTCAAATATTATTAAATCATGACTTGTTTACAGTAATTAATAATAATTTCCGCCTTACACCCGTAGGTACCATAAGGAAGTGTTGTGACTTAAGTGACTTTGAAAAAAAGTCGTTAAAAACAAGATATTTTTGAAACCGTTCCGGGTAAATGTTGTAATTGTACCAAAACGTCCCAACAACAACGTTTGCCCAGCCCGACCAACACGTCCCAGGTTGGTGCATATGTAAAGGGTGGTCCAAATTCGATGGGATTGCATGGGTATCTCGCTTAATATTCTAGATAGGGAAACGGTTGAATTTCAAAAATGTGCAGTTTTTTGAGAGAAACACAAAACCGTTTTCAAAAATATTTTATCAATTCTGGTTTTAGTTATTAGAAAACACTATATTTTACAACAAGAGATGAAAGTTCAGTTTTTTTCGTGAGGTGAGATCTCCCGCACAAAAAGAAAGATTTCATCTCGAGTCGTAAACGCTATTTTTTCTACGAAATTAAAATTATATTATAGAACCGAACGTTAATGTAAACGAACCAAATGACAATTATCGTGTATAAAGTTTTAATTATGCATACCTCGACACCAAAAGGTACAAGAGGAACCGATTAAGAAGAAGAAGAAAGTTTTAATTAATCATTCTATTTACATAGCGACACCACCACACGAACATTGACATAAAGAAAATTATAACCTGCAAACGAAATATATTTAGTTTTAATTTTTGTGCCGTTCTTGGGCTTTTATATAAAATGCTACATTAAAATTAAATTATTTAATAAGAATATTAACGCAGTTTTAGTTTATTATGAATTAAAGTTAAAAAAATTGTAAATTTTACAATTTGATTTTCACATTGACATTGACATTATTTTCCACTAGTGGCGAAAGTTAATTTTCGCCACTAGAGACGAAAGTAAAACTTTCATGTAGGGTAGGCAGTGCAAAGAATTGTGGCGGCGAAGAATTATGGCGGCGAAGAATTGTTTTGGCGAAGAATTGTGGGCGAAGCATTGTGGAGGCGAAGAATTGTGGGCGAAGAATTGTGGGCGAAGAATTGTGTGCGAAGAATTGTGGGCGATGAATTGTGGGCGAAGAATTGTGGGCGGTGTTCCGGACACAAAAAAAAATTGCTACCCTCTAAATATTTTTAAGGCATGCCCAAGCTTTATCTCTGCGAATAAAAATGCATCTTATAGAACCACCTTCGGTAAAAATTAATGTATTTATTAAGTTATGCCAGATAGAACAAGCTTTGTTCAACAATTTTGGGGTGTAGGGGAGACCGGGGATAAAAGTAACACGGGTAGGTTGTAACAGTGCCTATAGTTTCTTTAATTTTTGTTTTATATCGCCCTAAACGCTTTTGCAATGTTAAGGTACATCCAGCTCCCTACCTACATTGCTAGTTTTCATCTGTCATAGAGGTTAACTTTTTGCCAGCCAGAGTCACTATTTTCCGCCTAAAAGTTACTGCGTTGTCTCATCCGTCGAGTAACTTTTAGGCGATCTCTAAAATAGGAACAAAAAAGTACCTATATTATTTTGTTCTAAATTTAGTTGGCTATTGGTGGATGCAATACAATTTGACGTTAGAATCGTGGTTAATTGTGGATTCCCTGAAATTTTTTTTGTGTAGACTTGGGGTCAAAAGTAACAAAGTGTTACAACCAACCCCAATTAATGTTTTCACTTGCAAATGTTCACTCTTAGCACATAATTGGTGGCTTTCTTCGTAGATAAGAATATACAAGAGTTGTCGGAATAATTTTCCAGTTTGTTGTATCTTTTTGATTCACATTTTTAAATATGTACTTACAATCTTGGCAAACCTGGTAACTGCAGTCCCAAATTATTAAATTATAAAACTCAGTATATAATATCGGTTTAATGATGGAAATGTATGTAAAGCTAAATAATTTCTTAAAAAGCATTTTAAATTATAAAACCTATGTAAATTGGTAAGATCTGGTACTTTTGGTTTTCCTCCCAGCCGCCATTGTTTTTATTCTATTACCTTAATATTTATAACTTAATATAAACAAAGCTTTAACCAACACAACTTAACCTGACCCTCTTTTACTGATTTAATGAATGACGGTCAGTTTAAAGAGCGGTTAGATTTTTTAAAAATAAAACAAACAGTTATTATGATCCAGTATAAATTTAATAATTTGGGACCGCCCTTACCTGGTATGATAAGTGAACAGTATGGCTGTTCACTTATCATTTTGTATTGTACCAAAGATTTAATATAATTTATTTTTTCATTTTGCTAATGTGTATTTTTGAATAAAATATTAATTTTGTTGATGAATACTCATATATTTACCCACTACTTATGAGCTGTGTAAATTATTTTGCCGTCACAACTTACCCCAATCATTGTTACTTTTAGCCCCAACGTTGAGGTTGAAAGGAACAGCTGTCTTACTAAAGAAAAAAAAAATTCTAACAGTTGCTTTACGAAACACATGAAATAAATATCTTGTAAGGAAGACAAATGTCCAGTCTATCATTAAACCAATTTGGATGTAAAAAATTTGTAATAATCTATGAGAAATTAAATAAAAACAAAAAAATGTTACTTTTATCCCCGGTCTCCCCTACTGACATCTAAAATGTTACAAAATAAACATTTCATATATAAACGGTTGTTTATGCTTATAAATATTTAGCGGACCGTACAGATAGACCATTTATCTTTTAATAAATTAAGAATAAAACTTCCGTTTATTATAGTTACATAAAACTAAGAAAAAATAAGAATTGTTTTCACTTTGTTCAACTTATAAATAATTTAATATTGCTTACACAAAATGCTTTCCTAAAAGGTTACGTAAAGTTTGTAACATCTTTAATATTTATGCAGGTTTTTAAAACATTTAAATCGTTCCTTGAAATAAAAATGTTAGAAAATATTAAAATAAAAGATAACAGGGTGATGAAACTTGAATACACAGGAATAAGGTTATTTTTTAAGTTAATTGAGCTCATGCAAAGTCAACGTATTCTGTAAAAGTTGAAACATCGTTTTCAATTTCAGAACCTGAAGGATGTGAAATGAACGCAGTAGGCGTTTGTTTCACTTGTTACATAAATGCTTCAATTTTCAGTTTTTAAGCCCAAGGTCATACACGATCAAACGAGGTTGTGTAAGAAAGCTCTCATAACTGATTTTTAAAATGATGTGAGTCGTTTGCTACATTGTCACATCAAATGGTGAAACAGTTACAGGCATCGAGGCATCGCTAGACGGGTTGCGTCCTTCAGACAAATTGTACATTTATTTCCACATTACCCTGTCTATTTACAAGTTAGTCGATATGTTTTTTACCTTCTTGTGTTACAAAAATCGTAAATATTAGTCTTAAAATAAACACAACTGTCTGTTATGTTAATAACATTAAATCGGAAAGAGAATTGAGTGTTCTGAAGGTGACACTGCATTAAGCAAATTTATAAGTTGTTAATGTCAATCATCGAATGTTTTTGTTTTCCTCCTTCCTTTGTTTTCTTTTTTTTTGTTTTCGCTACACATTTGTTTTTCAAAATAAAAATTAATGTTATAAAAATAGCTGTTGTTAATCGAATTATTTGTTTGTTTTTACTAGGTAGGTGAAGCACTTGTTTGTGACGCTTTTTGCGTCAGTTGTTATGTCTAATAAACATATTACAAAACTGTAAAGTACACATTCGAACTAGAGGAAGAGGGTAAAGTGGGTTTTGTCTGACGTTAGTAATTGCACCCTTGAACCTCATCACCTGTTAGTGAGTTTACGGTGTCGTCTCCAGTTCCGTGGTTTCTTAGTAATAATTAAGAACTAACCAATTTGTTATGTCACCGGCGCGAATACGTCATTCTGTAAAATGAGATTAGTATTATTTCTAAAACTAAAGCTGCAAAAAATATTCGGGGCGTGGGAGCAAATTGCATGGAGGAATTTGCCTCCCTTTGTGCTGGCATTCAAAGAATTTTGCAAGTGTTTGTTTGGATTAAAACAAGCGTATAATTACTAGTTTAGTAGTATCAAATGACCGTATTAAAAGGGTCGTTTCCGGTCGTTTCATTTGGCGCACTACTTCTTTTGTGGGTGCTTAAACGCATTTATCATTTTTTTCGACGACGGTGAAGAAATTGATCTAGAGTAAACATACCGGTGTTGGACACTTTAAGATGCTGTTTTATTAAAAAAAAAATTATTACCACGAAAAAATTAATTAAAAAAGAATAAACCAAATGATAGCTTGAACATTCTACTTTCTAGTTAAGTAATGAAATTGATTATAGTTAACATTTTTGGTGATAAAAATTTACAGGGTGGTCCAAATTCGATGGGATTACGTAGGTATTGCACTTAATATTCAAGATAAAGAAACGGTTTATGTATCAAAAATGTGCAGTTTCTTGGGACAAACTCATAACCGTTTTCAAAAATATTCCATCATTTCTGGGTTTTGAGTTATTAGAAAAATAAGTGTTTTTTTTTGGTCATATTTATAATTTATATATTTATTGTTGTAAATGAAATTTGTTTCTCCTGTTGCTTGATTGGATAAAATTAAAACGAAGGTTTTCTGGTTTTAAAACAGGTTTATTTCTTAATGAAGTTAATTATTTTATAAAATATCCTACATGTTTCGCACGATTATTTTTATCGGCATCTTCAGGGATGTTTTATTTGAACAAGGATGAAAGAAATTGAAGACCTTAGTGCAAGAAGGGGATATGTGCAAAAATGTAAAAAAAAAAAACTTGTACAGAAATGGGTTTTAAAATATGCGCTTTTCATATGGTGCAAATGTGGGATAAGTAGGGCTTATAGAAATTATTTTTCTAAGCCCTACTTATCCCACATTTGCACCATATGAAAAGCGCAAATTTTAAAATCCATTTCTGTACAAGTCTTATTTTTTTACTTTTTTGCACATATCCCCTTCTTGCACCAAGGTCTTCAATTGTTTAAAATTGTGGAAAAATATATGTTGAAATTTGTTAAATTTATGGATTAACTTGTTGGTTTCGAAAAAACACATTTAATGAAAACAATCACGAAAAAACGAATTCTACTACATGTACTTGAAGATTAGCTTAATTTTAAATTTAAAGAAACATGTTAAAAGTTGTTATTAACAATATTTATGACGATACAAAAACAGCACAAACACGTTAAAAATTATTATTGGTAATGAATTCATTATTATTAGAATTAGTTTTTTCGTGATTGTTTTCATTAAATGTGTTTTTTCGAAACCAACAAGTTAATCCATAAATTTAACAAATTTCAACATATATTTTTCCACAATTTTAAACAATTTCTTTCATCCTTGTTCAAATAAAACATCCCTGAAGATGCCGATAAAAATAATCGTGCGAAACATGTAGGATATTTTATAAAATAATTAACTTCATTAAGAAATAAACCTGTTTTAAAACCAGAAAACCTTCGTTTTAATTATTGTTGTAAATATCGAATACATTAGTAAAAATAATGTTTAGATCTCTATAGGTAAAATTCGATTACCTATACAAAAAGAATTTTTTTTACGCTCGCCGTTAAAAAGTTATGACATAACTTAACCTTTTTTTAAAAGGAAGCTTTAGTTGGCTATGGCCTTTTTAAATTCCAAATACAGGGTTCTCGTTTTTCGAGGGATCTCGTAAACGGTAAGAGTTACGACCAGTTAAATTAGGGCTAAGTTGTATATTTAGGTGCTTCATTATTTGACGGAAACAGAACTTATCTAGCTTTTCTAGTTTTGGAGATATAGGGGAAAAAGTAAAAAAGTGGATTTTTGTTTTATGCCGTAACTTTTTTATTTGGGGAGATGATGGTTTTAAAAAAGCGAAACGTTGCATGAAAAATATAATTGGGGATTTTGATTCCTCACAAAAAGTGGCCATGAAAAAGTTTTCACAGAAATGAAATTCGACATCAAATGAAAAAGTTACGGGCAAAAAACAAAAATCCGCTTTTTTATTTTTTCCCCTATATCTCAAAAACTAATAAAGCTAGATAAGTTCTGATTGCGTCAAATTATTAAGCACCTGAATATACAACTTTGCCCTAATTTAACCGAAGTCGTAACTCTTACCGTTTACGAGATCCCCATAGTGGCCCTCGAAAAACGAGAACCCTGTACATGAGGGTTGATGAATTTATTTTTAATAATACGCAAGCTAGGAAGTTTTATTTTAAGAATTACACAGTAGGTTGTAAAAACAAAAACAAAAAGTTGTGAAACCTTTTAAAACTCATGTGGTATAAGTTACGAAGGTTTTTTAATTTGTTGTTGGGATAAACATTATAAATACCAATCTATTACTGCCTTTTATTCTTATCTACAAAATATAGGACAAATTATCTATTCATTATATTTGCAGTAACAGACCTTAATCATTTGGTTGGGAAATTAACTTAACGTTTACTAGACGTTTTAATTTACAACTTTTCCTATTTATTAATGATCATTACATTTTAATTACTGTTAGTGTTGATTTTTAAGCTATTAGTCACTCAGAGTATTTTAAAATACACGGAAGTACCACTAGAACCCAGATTTGTAAAATGCTCAGTTGTAGAAATATATACTCATAAAATACATTATATTAAAATATAATCACATTATACCGTAAAATATGTAAGTAGGTCAGGATAAATAAAGTTTTTTTTTTACCAATAAATTTTCTAAATTGTAATTTTCTATTAATCGCTTAAGTCTTGGCAAAAATTGCTACTTAATGACATTTTTATATCTTTAGATGTAAAGAAACCCTTAAAATGGTTTTTCGCCAATAGAAGTAAGAGTAAAAGGTAACAAAGATTTCACTGTAATTTTCATTTATGATCGTAGAAAACAAAGCAAGACTTATTTTAATTGAACCATCAGTTTGAAGAAGGGAATAAGCGACAAAATTTCATAAATTGAGTTTGGTTTAAAAATGGCATCATCAAGTGTCGATTCAAGCGTTACGTTAAAGAAAGAAACAAAAACCAAAATCCTTATGAAGTTATTCGACGTTTTAAATCGCGTCAGTTTTAAGAAGGGAATAAACGCCAGATTTATTCCCTTCTTCAAACTTTTGCTGTGGTGCATGCGCTTTGCGCGATTTGGCCATGTCAAATAGCAAATGGCAACGACAAATTAATACTCGTTAATAAAAACGATATTAATTGCCTTAAATCTAAGATATGTCTAGTAGTAACAGTAGTAACAATGAATCTGGAAGTGAAAGTAAAGTGCCACGCAAAAAGACAAAGGGCGTTAGAAACGTACACCTGTACAAACACGAAATTCAAAAACGGAGACGTCTTCACGGTGAATCCTACGTAAGTACTACGACCGGTCTAACTGTTGCGGCAAAGTCTAATACCAAAGCCGATTGTTCATGTAAAAAAAATTGTACAAAACAATTTACTTCTGAAGAAAAGAAGTTTTTATTACAAAACATATATAGTGGGCGCCCGAAAAATGAGCAAGACACATTTCTTATGGGGTTAATAGAACGATCCAGTGTAGCTCGCAAGCGTTCAAAAAAAGAGACGCCAAAAAAGAGGGAAAGCACTTTTTCGTATTTTATATTAAACGACTCAAAGAAAGTGAAAGTTTGCAAAAAGGCTTTCTCTATTTTGTATGCGTTAAAAAATAAAGCTCTCTACCGGCTAACATCAATGATTGCTGAAGGAAAATCGCCCATAGATTTGCGTGGTAAGCATCAAAACCGTGCAAAGGCGCTATCAAACGAAATAATTAACAGTATTGACGCGCATATTCGAGAATTTCCGCTTAAAGAGTCGCATTATAGCAGTAAAGTAGTAAAATATTTGACTGCCGACCTCAACGTGAAAACAATGTTCGAACTATTTTGCACCAAGTATCCTGATCTTGTTGATGTCGTCAAGTATGATTTCTACCGAAAATACTTTAATGAAAATCATGGATACAGATTTGGAAGGCCTCAGGTGGACGTTTGCTCAACTTGTGAGGCGCTGAAAATCAAAATTAAATCACCACTTCTCAACGAAAACGCCAAACGTGTTGCAGTTGCAGAAAAAATGGTGCATATGCGACGGGCTAAAAAAATTTACAAAAAACAGCAGGAAGTGTTGGCTATATGTAAAGAAAAGGATGAAGTGGGGGCGATTGTTTTTGATTTTATGCAGAATTTACCTTTGCCAAAAATGCCGGTGCAAGAAATGTTTTATTTAAGAAAGCTTTGGCTTTATGTTTTTTGTGTGCATAATATGAAAACAAATTCTGCCGAGTTTTACACATACCATGAAGGGGAAGCAAAACGGGGACCAGATGAGGTTTGCAGTTTTCTGTGGAGGAGCAATCAGAAGATGGATCCTGCTATAAATGAATTACATGTATTTAGTGATGCATGTGGTGGCCAGTACAGAAACAATACTTTGGTAAGATTTTTCCTCACTTTGGTATGTACGGGTCGTTTCAAGAAGATTCACCACTATTTTCCCGTGCGTGGTCACTCGTTTTTACAATGTGATCGAAACTTTGGAACAGCTAAACGAAAAATCAGAAAAAAAGGACAGAATTTACACTCCCGATAAATACACCGAGATGATTACTACTGCAAAGACAACAGGATTTTCGGTAACCCAAAATTACATCGGTCGACATACTTGACTTTAAAAACTGGTGGCCTAACTTCTTTAAAAAAACCACAAAATCGATAGATAAACATGCGAAATTTCAGATATCCAAGTATAAACATCTAGAATATACATCATCTCCTAAAGGCTACCTTATAGCCTCAGAATTTATTGATGGTTTGGTTAAAGATAGTTTCCTACTCTTGAAACCTGGAATGCCTGCAAAGTTACCGACAGCAAAAGCTTACGAACAAAAAAGACCTATTAATTTCAAAAAAATGCAAGACGTAGGAAAAATCATTGCATACATTCCCGATGACAAAAAAGATTTTTATGAAAACATTCTGACTTGGCCCACTACTGAAGTGGAAGGTGAAGAAGACTAAATAAGTTCTGGTATCATTTTGATATAATTTTTTCTTGTTTAAAATAATTTTTGTTTATTTTTTTTGTTATGTGATAATACTTAAATTAGATAAAGTTTATTTCTTTTCATCTTTGATTACTGCAAAACCTTCCTTTTACATCATTTTTATAATTGCAGTTCAATAGTTTGAAGAAGGGAATAATTCCACTCTCTTGTTGTCATGGTTACTGATAAAATATTTTGTCAAAAAATAAAGTGGTCGCAAAAATGTAATAACACAATAAAACTTTAATTTTTGCATCAAAAACAAAATTTATACAAATGAAAATACCAACACCAACAACATTTTTTTAATTTTCCAAAAATTCATTTTTTGTAATTATTGCCTTCTTCAAACTGCTGGTTCAATTTTACTTCAGCGTCATTTTATTTACTTTTAAATGAATAACATGGAACAAATACTTACGCATTAGTTACTAAAATATGAAGCAATTTAAATGTGCCAAGTAATGAGGATTTCAGCTTTAGTAAAACACATTACCAATAAAATATTACGGCCATAACTTAAAGTGTACAACTTCGGTCAGTTTTTGAATTTTGTTCATCAGCAAATGATTTGTTGATACATCTGTACATCATAAATAGGACCACACTACTCGTAAAATACGTTCTTATAGGAAAGAATTACAAGGATACGACTACCACAAAAAAAAGGATGACAACAGGAACCCAAACTCTTGGTACAGTTGCGCTTCGGTAGATAAGGACCAACCACCATACGAAAATTAAAGGAAAAAAAAAAAACATTCACTATTGCACAGCCAACTTGCCTGTTTAACATGTTTCATAGCTAACATAGAATAATATCGGTAAAATACGTTTTCTTTTTGATTTTCCAAGTTATTTATAGAAACATACAGGGTGCACCACGACCCTGAGATTCTTCGATAGCTCCTTTATTAATGAAAATATCAAAAAATGTTTAATACAAATATTGTGCAAACCTATTTTCTACATAACCTAAAATTATTTTCAAATATACAGGGTGTTTCGTTTGACCGGCACATATAAAAATGTAATTTTTTTAAATAGAACACCCTGTATATTTTTACATTTTTGGATTTCTCTTAAAATTTGCTTTAAAAAATGTATAAGGTTATATGGGTCTTAAGTCAACCGTTTTCGTAAAATTTACATTTTTATGAAAATTTTGAGCAATACAGCACTTTCAATTTTTATTTTACATTAAAGTTATTTAAAAAAGCGCTAAAATTTCGTTTAAAATTTAGATTGACAATAGATTAATTAACACTTTGCGCAGGCTACAATTTAAAAATATTATACAGGGTGTTTTTTACGCTTGGTCAAACTTGTGAAACTTTAAACATCGATAAGTCATTTTTCTTAAATACAACACCCTGTATATTTTTACATTTTCTTGTAGAGAATTTAATTGTCTTTCGAAATTATTAAGCATGTCCTATACCTAAAGTTGATATTTTTCAAGCAATCTCGATTTTTATTAGTATTACTAAGACAATTGATATATTTTAAAGTCGGCCATGGACGTAAGTCGTAATTTTTCAAAGAATTTTTAAACAAAAGAATAAAAAGAGCTGCAACTTTAATTTTAGGCTAAAAATGTACCCCATTTTACCGAAATTTATCGTATAAATTGTTCAAGATTATGTCCTTGTTCTACGCACAGCCGTAGACCTTGTCTGAAAGATTCTAGCTCCCTTTATAACATTTCAGGGGTTATACCATCAAAAGCAACACGAATCCTGTTCTGCACATCTTCAGCAGTTGTTGGGGGGTCTTGATTCACCTGTTTTATGGGTCCCCACAAAAATAAATCTATAGGGGTAAGATCAGGTGACCTAGGTGGCCAGGAGATTGGTCTACCTCGCCCTATCCATCTATTAGGATATTCTGTGTTCGGCAACTGCATTACTTGCTGTGTTGCTTTTAATGGTATAACCCCCGAAATGTTATCAAGAGTGCTAGAGTCTTTGAGACAACATCTACGGCTGTGCGTAGAACATGAACAAGGATATAATTTTGAACAATTTATACGATAAATTTCGGGAAAAAGGGGTACATTATTGGACTAAAATTAAAGTTGCAGCCCTTTTTATTATTTTGTTTAAAAATTCTTTGAAAAATTACGACTTACGTCCATGGCCGACTTTAAAATATTTTAATTGCCTTAGTAATACTAATAAAAATCGAGATAGCTCGAAAAATATTAACTTTAGGTATAGGACATGCTTAATAATTTCGAAAGACAATTAAATTCTCTACAAGAAAATGTAAAAATATACAGGGTGTTGCATTTAAGAAAAATGACTTATCGATGTTTAAAGTTTCACAAGTTTGACCAAGCGTAAAAAACACCCTGTATAATATTTTTTAAATGTAGCTAGCGCAAAGTGTTAATTAATCTATTGTCAATCTAAATTTTAAACGAAATTTTACTGCTTTTTAAATAGCTTTAATGTTAAAAAAATTGAAAGTGCTGTATTGCTCAAAATTTTCATAAAAATGTAAATTTTACGAAAACGGTTGACTTAAAACCCATATAACCTCATACATTTTTTAAAGCAAATTTTAAGAGAAATCCAAAAATGTAGAAATATACAGGGTGTTCTATTTAAAAAAATTACATTTTTATATGTGCCGGTCAAACGAAACACCCTGTATATTTGAAAATAATTTTAGGTTATGTAGAAAATAGGTTTGCACAATATTTGTATTAAACATTTTTTGATATTTTCATTAATAAAGGAGCTATCGAAGAATCTCAGGGTCGTGGTGCACCCTGTATATGACAAAAGATACATCGTTAGAAACAGGGGCAAAAGTAGTTATTTATGAACCAAGGCAGTAAAGTTCGACCTGTTATCACGAGTGTGCATATTAATTTTTTTCTGCAATCGTCAAAGAAATTGCGAAAAATCAAGCAAATACATAAAGTTTTACTTCATCTGTCAGAATCTCATTCTCCTGTCAAATATGTATCTTTGAACAAAAGCTGGCTCAATTTTTCTAAATTCAACTAATGAGCTTAGCACATTTTACTTTTTTACTGCCTAGGCAGTAAAAATGGTTTACAGCCGCTTTTTGGTACTTATTAAGCTAGTTTAGTGAAGATTGCAGAAAAAACATATTTAACTACTCCAAAGTCAACTTGCCCGTTAAATACGTTTCATGGATAATATCGGTACAATACAGTTTTTCTCCCTAAGAAAGCCCGACGCTTTAATGCAGGACCCTTCATTTATAAAAACAGATATAACATATGATACATCGTTAGAAAGAGGAAAAAAGCACATCGAACTAATCTGAAGCCAACTTGACAGCCCATAAGAAAAAACGGTTAGGAGTAATATCTACAAATGAAAAGTAATTTAAAAAAACAAAGATAATAGTTACATTTTCCATTAAAAAGTATCTCAAAAAAGTACAAATAAAATTGTTCTAATGATTAAGACAAAACAGTAATTAATCTAATTTAAACAAACCTGTATCTCCTATAATAAGCGAGATCCTCATGCTGGAAATGTAACCTGAGACACCCAGCATCACTGGGATCAGATGAAATTGGAATTCGGATGCTTAGATTGTGTTGTCCAACAATAATACCATGCGTCACCAACATTATTAATTCGTGTTTTATTGACCAACAATTTCCAGCCTCCTGGAAAAATGCTCTTGTTATACCCTTACCAAAAATCAGCAATCCTGTAGAATACAAAGATCTGAGACCCATAAGTTTACTATCAACTCTATCTAAGATCTTAGAAAAACTTATGCATAAACAAATAAAAACACATCTTGAACAACATAGTATTTTATCAGTTTTTCAATCCGGCTTCAGAAGTAAATACAGTTGCACTACTGCTCTGTTAAACCTTACCGATGACCTTATAAGAGCCGCAGATGAAGGAAAGCTGACTTTGGTTGTTTCTGGATTTTAGCAAGGCATTCGATACGATCAAGCATTCAGTATTGTATTCTTTGTTACACTTTATTGGTTTCGATAATCCAGCCATTCAATTAATAAAAAGTTATTTATCATTTCGTAGTCAGCAGGTTGTATATGATGGCAAAATATCAGATGTAAGATTTACTAACTGTGGCGTCCCACAAGGGTCCATTCTGGGATTATGTAATAATATTGTTGTACTGTTTGTTTGTTTCTTATGGCAATAAAGACATTATTATTATTATTATTATTATAATTATTAATACGGTAAAATAAATTTAATAAATTGTAGCTTCTACAATTAGTATCATCAACAGCAATTTAATACGTCTCTGGATGCAGACATGTAGGCCCCTAACTAATACGTAGGTACAATTACGCGAGGGATTTTTAAGCTTTTTTTGTATATTTGGGATGTTACATTTGAAATCTGTTAGCGTTCTGTTTAGTTAACACAGTTTTGAAAAGTGCTTTCAACTATCAGTATTTCAACAAACAAGCAAATACGGAAATGAGTCTAATTTGTGCTTTCATAAATATGTTAAACGTACCACTTACTTCCTTAAAAATCTTAACCTACATACGAATCGCAGGAAACTGTACGTTAAAGCAAATTCGTAAACAGAAATTCTTTGAATTTCATAAATCCCAATTTTCTTAGTAATCACCAGGGGATGTTTTACAGTTCCATTTTTTTCGTGAGTAAATAAACAACACAAGGTGTTTTATTCAATTCTAGTCGTGTTTGGTATTCTGCGAAAATTATTTTCACAAACAAACTTTGGAAAAGTTATTCGTTTTTAAAGTGTGATTGATTGTAAACCACGCTATTTCAAAAATATTCGACACCGTAAGATAATTATAGAGCATTTAAAAATAGATTGTGTTCTAATGAATGGAGCTCCATTAGGAACGGAATGCCACGATACCCCAAAGTTGTATTACTTTTGTTCTTTTCTAACGTAGTCGTCTGTTTAATTTATGATAATACGAAGCTTTTGTTTTAAAAGCATGAAAGAATCCCATAAAGTTAGTAATAAATAGTTAAGCCTAGTGTACAGTTCCGCGTTTCTTATAATATGTTGTACGAGTTTTGTTTTGTTTATTATTTTAACACAGGCTTGGCTCATTTAAGAACTTCGAGCGATATTTTAAGGCAGAGGTTCTCAAACTTAGGACTGTTATCCTTAAATCCTTAAAAAATAATGAGTTCTTTAAGAATATTTATACCTACATAACTGAGCTAATGTTCGCAGACGACATGGTCTTACTCGTGGAAATAGAAAAGAATCTGCAACATAAACTAGAAACTGTAAACCAGGAATTGGAAAAAATCAACATGGGAATAAAAGAGGAACTAAAACTATGATCGTTACAACCAGGGACTGAGAACGGAACGGAAACGTTAAACGAAATTAACCGAAATTTTTTTAAGAACGAAAACGAAACCGAAAACGAAATTATTATTTTTCGTTCAAGAACGAAAACGAAAAAAATATTTTCCAAAACCGGTTTTATCGCTATTTCAATTTTATTTGTTAAACACAAACGCGAATGTACCTTCTGTGCTGGGGAGACTCAACGAGGCAGTAAAAAATCTCACTTGAAATAAGTGAACTTCACTTTTCTTCATATATTTACGTGAATATGTATTAACAACTTTATTGTTTATACTTGCAATTTCGTGTAACACAATTAACGGTACAGATATTCTTTATTTCTAATTTGTTTTTTAGATCATCAATATAGAATATACACGTGATTGGATATATATTATCAATGTGTATGTTTTATTTGCGTTTAGACATAATAATAGTAAAATTTATTCTTACTTTGAAAAGGACTAATGTAAAAGAAGATTTATTCGAAGATGTGTTGCTAGTAAGATTTAACGGAATGTGAAAATGTATATTGTATGGTATGTATGTACAAACTATAAAGTTAAAGTATATTTTAAGTTAATATAAGTTTTTTTTAAATATCTTTTTTATTTATAACATTTAGTAAATTATCCACTTGAATTCATTCTTTTGTCTTTTTAAATAATTACAGCAGGATCTTATTTAATTCAAATGCATAGATTTTTAGTACTAAAACAAATTTAAAACAGCACTTGCTATATTTTCATATTTTTAGATAAAGATCGTGTGTCTAATTTAACCTAATCACGTTGTGTTTTTGCACCTTACGGTGTTAAACTTAATAAAATGGTTAAATGTTAATGTGTTTAACGATTTGGTAAATTTAATATGGCGATGGTTCGCCAGTCTAAAATATGCTGTCCGTGAGCATCAAACCCCATCGTCATCGTTTATATTTTAGTTGAGACGCAAATATTGTTATCGTATTTATAGAGGGTTGTGGTGACTAGAAAAAAATTGATTTTCTGACGACAAAAAAATATTGTAATACCGGTTATAACCGTTATATTTTGGTTCACGAAAACGAAAAAAGAATTTTTTCGGTTAGAACGAAAAGAACTAAAACGATATATTTCGTTTTCGTTCCGAACAGAAACGAACGGAATTTTTTCTTGCAGCAGAAATAGCATTTCAAAGAAAATCCAAGGAAAAACCAATAAAATAGAATCAGAAACGAAACATATAGAGGACATTTAAAGATAAAATCTTCTTCTTCTTAATCGTTTCCTCTTGTACCTTTCGGTGTCGAGGTTGCTTTTCTGTTACTGTATTATCTTTCTCCACTCCTTCCTATCGTTGGCTAATTGTGGCACATCTTTCCAGCTGACTCCTTTTCCTTCTAGTCTCTTCCTCACTTCTTTTTCCCATTTTATTCTTGACCTTCCTCTAGTTCTTTTCCCCTCTATCTGCATTTTCCATCCTATTTTCGCGTATCTACTTTCTGGCATGCGTAGTAAATGCCCCAGCCATCGTAATTGATTCGTCTCCATCTTTTTCTTAATATCTGTTACTCCAAGTTTATTTCGGATTTTTTCGTTACTGATTTTATCGATCAGTCTACATTCCTCTATTCTTCTCAAAAATCTCATTTCCTGTACCTGTATTCTTTGTTTTTGTTTTTGAGTTAGTGTCCAAGTTTCTGAACTGTACGTGAGTATGGGTACGTACACTGCATTAAAAACTTGCGTCTTCGTCTCTTTTGATATTTCCTTCTTACTTATCAGACATTTATTTGTGGCGTAGTAAAATTTCGTCGCTGCCGCTATTCTGTTATTCAGATCTTCCTCCAATTTACCGTTTTCTGCAATTATTGTTCCTAAATATTTAAAACTTGCTACCTGTTCTATCTTTTTTTGGTCTAGCATTATTGTAGCTGGTTCATGATTTTTCGCTATAACCATAACCTTTGTCTTTGTTACATTAATATTCATATTATATCTGCTTAATGTATCTGCCCATACGCCTAGATTAAATTGCAAGTCCTTTTCGCTTTTAGCTAATAACACCACATCATCTGCAAAGGCTAATTCTGTTAAGGATATTGGTTTTAGTTTATTCCAACCCCAGTGGGCTTTCTTTGTGTTTTGCTTACATTCTTTAATAATTTTATCCATAAGAATTATAAAGAGCAGAGGACTTAATGTGCCTCCTTGTCTTACTCCCACTGTTGTTATAAATTCCTGGGAACTGCTGTTGTGGGTTCGCACATAATTTCTACTGCTGATAAAATCAGTTTAAACAAAAATACAAGGAAGACAGCTGGGATGGTTGGGTCACATTTATAGGATGAAAGGTTAACCAGAAAAGCCTATCAAGCAAGATAGGGAAAAAACAAAAGAGGTAGACCGAGAAAAACCTGACAAGACGAAGTTAAAAAAGCAGCAACGGATAGGAACATCAAATGGAAAGACATAAAAAAGCTAGCTGAAGACAGTTAAAACATGAAAAAAAAATGTCGGCACAACACAAAGCAACAGTCCTATACCTAACAGTAGCACTCACGACTAAATGAATTTAAAAAAAAGTTAAACAGCGGAGCCTTTGTATTTATTATCTGTTCCTGAGGGACGGACGAATCCTGAGTTGGACGAATATGGAATCCTTTTTTCCATAGGAATTAATTAAAAGTTGAAATAATCCACTTCCAACCCAATCTAATACATAAATAAATAAATTCCAACTAAAACTTTACCATTACTGAGGAGTGTAGACAGATGCTGAAAAGGGGGAAAGGAATTATTATTTGAAAGGGAAGCACCTTCTATTAACACATTATGTATTTCCTATTCTGGTTATAGAATGTCTTTTTTATTCCTTTACCGACCACTCACTAGCACTCGATTTAGCAGACAACTTGTCTTATATTGTCTGTTACTGTCTATTTTTTTAAATTTCTTGACGAATATTGGATTTGGCGGATATAGAAGCTGACAAATATAGAGGTTTCACTGTATTAGTAAACGGATTACTTAAATAAACAAACATTTGAATTAAATAGTTATTTGTGTCCATATTACATAAAATCTATTCATAACTGTCAACAAAATATTAAGAAAGTTACATAAAATATATTCTTAATCGGGAATAATTGTTTTCTAAGATCACTTCGTTAAATGACTATTTCTGTACAACTTAGTAAGAGGGTTCTTACGCACAGCGAACAAAAAGTACAGATTTTTAGAAATTGCGAAAGTAGATAGTAGACGAATGTCAAACCTCACCAGCTTGGTTTGGTAAGAGGGTCTTTACTTTATCCATTATTTTGGTTTATACAAGACGCTGTTTAAGTTTGATTGACAACCTGTAAAATCTTACTACCTTTTATTTTAAGTAAACTGTGCTGTGGTTACCTGTTTCTTTCCTTGTGCTGTTAGTAGTATTATAATAGATAAAGAAAAATAAAAAATAAAGACGTGGTAATCTTAATATACAATACACTAAACATAGCCCTGTGTCTTGATTAGCAAAGCAAAGTGGAAAATTAAAACAAACAATTAAAGTTTCCTATTGGCAAATTAATAAATGGAACTGCTAGTTCTATGTAGTAAATGGCACAAAATCATCTTATTTACTATGATTTAATTCTTATGGCTTTCTCTTCTAATTTTATTTATTTTCAACTTTCGTCTGTCTTTTGTAACTGCTCTAATAATGGAGCATTTCTTGTTATCTCGGTACATAGTATTGAATACATGTTTTCAAAACTAATCTCATATTTTTGGCAAAGCTGTAACACCATTAATAATTAATATTTTCTAAAATGATATGTTTATAGCGGCGTTTTCGTTTCCTGATGTAAATTAGATATTTAAAAATAGCTGTTGGGATGCATTCCCTAAATATATTTGTGAACGGGCTTGCTTTAAATTTGAATGGAATTTACGCTGTACCGGAAACTTCCGGGATGTAACAATTCTCAAGCTTAGCATCGTTTGGGGTACATGACCCTCCTCTAGACTTAAGCAGCAACAATTATGGCAAAATATAAGCAGCGTTTTACACAAATTAGACGATAAATCTTGCAGCAGCGCTGAAACTTCCCACCGACCATGTACCGCTGTTGACTCTGTCGTATCTCGACGAAACAAAATTTAAATTAGATATTCTACTCAGGTCCAGTAAGTTAATCTGAACACTTTTATGCAAATTTAATTTTTTGCAATCATTTTCCAATTATCTCTATAAGGAAAGGGAAAACTGAGAATGACATAATACGTAGTAACAATTAAGTTGAATGTTTTTTAAGAAATATAACAGCTATAGTCTGTTCAGCGAGTAAAGAGGGCTATCGGATTAGGGCTGTAAGACGGAAACGAAATACATCATGCATTCTGTCTTTTTCTGTGTCATCGAGTTCTAAGCACATAAACACGAAACATACCGCTTACGTACTTAAATTTATGCATTAGTCAGTTAATCCGATAGCCCTCTTTACTCGCCGGACAGACTATAAAGTAAGTTTTCAATTCAAAAAATGTCGTTACTTATTCTCAGCTACAAAATAAAATTGTTAGGGTGGTCTCCTGCTACTTTCAAAAAAGTGTAATTGGGGCATATTAAAATAACAAATGAATATTAAAACAAGTGAAATGTATTTATTTTACAAAATTAATTCTTAAGTAATTGAAACACTATGTTTATATCATATGATGAGTAGGTATATTAACATTACCAAAATATTGTTTGCAAGATAAGCGTCCATAATAATAAGAATAGATACAGGTAGAGTCTGTTCTACAAAATGGGCTATAGTCTTGGACCAATTTTGCACTTTAATTGTGATTTAACCATCAACAAACCATATGTAATATTAAATGGGACAGTCTTAGCTACAACTTGGCGAAAAAAATATGTTTTAAACATCTTCATTTATTTGTTGTGACGTCACAGATTTTTAAAAAAAATTGGTTGGTATAACTTTTTTGGTGTATTCTTGTAGAGCATTTTCAGTACTTTCCAACGGTCTAGACTTTTAGTAAGGGTTATACTAAGAAATGTTTGTAAAAAATGCAAAAAACTAGTTTGAGCTAGTAGGCCATTTAATCAAAACTTGTGTTCAAAAAAATAATTACCGAGCTCGGTGGCTGGTTGGTACGCAACCTAGCGAGTAAAATCGGGAGGCGTGGGTTCGAATCCCGCGGCCGTCTGTCATCGTAGGGGTTTCAGGTGGTTTACCCTACCTACTATAGGCAAATGGTGTGACAGTACTTCCACCTACCCTTACCTTACCCACCCTTTGCTTGTTCCCCGCCACCTCCACCCGGACGCTAGTGACCTCAGTTGTCGAAGCGTCCCTAAACTCTCAATTAAAAAAAATAATAATAATAATAGTTACTCATAATCAAGCAACCTTAAAAACACTTGCTCCACACACATGCCCAAAACACCAAACGTAGGGGAGACTGTTGTACCTTGAGCATAGTGAACCAGGGAACATTTGTGGATTCTAAATAGTGCTGGCACTTAGCGGGATAAATCTATCAACATTTTGTAAAGAATGATGCTAGGTGTCTTTGACGGCAGATCTGTCTTGTTTGACTCGAAAGCGCGCGCTGAGTTGATGAAACCGTTTTTGAAGTATCAACAGTAAATATTTCGTGTGTTGTTAATCGATTTTTTAACCGAAAACAAAGTTGTGTTTTACGATATTATCATTTACAGTGTGTTGCTGATCTTGTGTTGAGTAGATTCATGTACTGTAGTTAATGTTTTATTCTAATCACTAGCTTAGGCCAACATGTTTATTTATTTTCGCTCCCTCTTGTACCTCGGAACACACAACATCATGTACCATTGAACATGTTCCAAGATATCCGATCCTATCAATCCTATCTTTTTTTGTTTTTTTGTAACAGTTCGCTATGCCGAGAAATAAGTGTGGCGTTAAGAGGGCCCCAATTGATCCAGATGCTATGCGAAAAGCTGTAGAAGCAGTTTTGGCTGCTCCCTGAACGAAAATATCAGTTAGAGAAGCCTGCAAAGTGTACAATGTTAAATTGGCTACTTTGTCCAGACACATTTCGCGATTCCGGAATATTATTCTTTGTAGAACTGAAAACTGTATTTTCAACTGTTTTTTAAAACTATTTCCCCCCGTGTTCCAAAGTACAAGAGGGTGTGTTCCATAGTACATGACCATAACATCATATTTCATTTTGTAATATAGAGCTGTAAAACATAGAAATACAACTTGTAAAAGGATCTTCATTAGTTAATACCATACTTTTTTCATTTCAAAAAAATTATTAAAAATTTAAAAAAATTAAATCTCAAAAGTGTTCCATGGTAGGTACAACAATTACTACCAAATAACGACAGCGACGGTAAATTTCAAAATAACATCACGTGATACCATAGTAGTATATTGGCGCACGAGTGCTACTAGTTACGCATATTGAGAGATGCAAAATTCAGTTTGTTTCACTGTGCCCCACCTTACCCTAAGTAATGATATTTTTTGAATACCAAACTAACTTTGATAAAACTTGTTATGTCCAATTTAACATGAACAAGATTCAGACAACACTTAAATTTGCGAAGGTTTTACATGGAATTGCTTACCCTAACTTTACTTTGGAAATGGGGATGTGGGATGAGAATTTTACAAATAATTGTAGTTATGAATAGATTTGTTTTTCAATAACAAGTATAATTTTATGTTATTATGTTTATATTACTTGTAATTCCTACCGGATAACAGCTCAGCACCGCACTATTTCTTTTTAAATTTATTTTTAGATAACCATGACTAATTTAAAGCTCATAAACGCTATATCCTCCGCATAATATGTCATTTCGTCTGAACTCTTGACAAACAATTAATACTAATCAGCTGTTTGGAAATCCATAGGGACTATTTGTGTCTTCACATGGACCGCTGCGCTTAGCTTAAGCACTACGAATAATTCTCGTAACATTCCTCCGGACGTTTGCATATTATTTTTTATATTCGTAAGTAAATAGAGGTACGATTACATTTAATTTACGGAGCATCAGCTGGCACCTGCAAAATTATTTACATTCCAACATATCACTTTAATAGTTATTGTCAAGGTAATGCTCGTAATTAGGAGTATTTCTGGTGATATTAAAATAATCAAACGCGCGATTTTACATTCCGCATTATTTTCAGGCCCATTGAGGAAGTGTTTAGGTAGCCATAAATCACTTAGCAAAATGTATTTTGAACGTTTAGTAAATGACTACAAGAATAATTTAACTGCACAATTTGTTTTGAGTTTGCGGTATTTAATAGTGCTGCATTATATAAACCAAAGCCAAGACATATTTGGTGGGTTCTTTTATATGTTACTAATGTGATTATTGAGGCACTAGAGTAACTTTTTGATACATTGCCGATGTTTTTTCTATGCAAAGATTTGTACAACAAAGTATTTTTAATTTTATGCCTAACTAACGAATGTATATTGTTTATAATATATGTATAATCAATTCCCTTTCTACCCATAGGGTGTAAGGGTGGAGTTTATTCATACAACCAAAATCAGTTCTTTATAAAAAAAATTCCAGTCCTTTTTATTTTCTACCCACGTTTTCCCTTGTTTCTTTAGGATTTTCTTCAGTGCGTAGTCCCAAGTTTCCTTTGGTCTTCCTCTTTTATTTTACCTGGCATTTTACTTTCCCATATTCTTTTGACTGGTATTGTGCTGTTCAATTTTTGTTAAGTGTCCCCACCACTCAAGTTGTCGTTCTATGATTTTTTTTATGGATTCTATTCTTAATTCTTTTCTTATTTGGACATGTTTTATTCCATCTTTTTTTTCGACTTTTTTACCCTTCTTAAGTATTTTATCTCAGCTGCTCTTTTATATTTTTTTGGAAACACCTGTTTTGCAGCCATATGTGAGAATTGGTCTGTAGATTGACTTATATACTTTCATTTTTATTTCTTTTGAGATTTTTTTTGTTTATGAGCCCTTTACTCAGTGAATAATAATACTCTGTTGGACTTTTGTATTCTAATATTCAGTTCAATATCTTGTTTTTCTGTTTCTTCTTACATAATTCCCAAGAATGTTAACTTGTTCTATTAGTTCTCCATCCACTCTACTTTTTATTTCATCTTTTTCGTTTGATACTACCATGATTTTAGTTTTATTTTCGTTTATTTACATTCCATTTTCTCTTAATACTTGGTTCCACATATTTAAATTTTCATCTAGGTCCCTTTGACTTCCTGCTGTGATAGCTATATCATCTACGAAAGCTCATTCTGTTATAATTATTATACGTTCTAGTCTTCTAGTTGTATGTATCTAATATAGATGTGTTTTGTATTCTGTTTTGTTTTTCTACTTAGTTCATCCATATAAGTAAGTAATAAATAGCAATGGGCTCAAGCTTCCTCCTTGTCTCACTCTTTCTCGTGTTGTAAAACACCTAACATGGTGAATTTTTCGAAAAGCATTTGTAGCAATTTTTACGACGTAAAAAAATAACCTCAGATTTACCTATTTGGGGTGCTTCATTATGTTAATTTCCGGTATACACTTGTGCTTTTAATACATAAGATTTGGTTCTATTACAAAGAGTCTAAATTTTAATTCCTCTTTAGCTGGTTTGCTGGGAATATATTGTTTAAAAGGACAGCGTCCTCTAAAGCCAACCAGTTACTCGTCCACAGTTATATTATCTCCAGGATTATACAACTTAGGTACTTAATAAACCCACTTCTTATAAATGTCTTTTATTGCTGTTAACTTGTCGGTTTGTTTTCTTTCCTGGCGATCTGATTATTGACAAAAATCTTTGAATCGGAACCGGAATCGAACCGTTATTATAGAACCGGTTATGGGAGCCATTCTTAGGAACGAAAACCTTAAAGTTAAAATTTACCGAAGAGTTGCCGGTAACTGAACTGTTACCCTTTGCGGTTCGTCTGCCTGTTTTAAAAATACAAAGCGATTCGATGGAATCCCATATTGTTTAACTTATGAAAAGTCTGACTCACTCTGTTTGCTAAACATGAACCATCTACTAGGTTTATAAATAAGAAATTTTGGATGCCGGAAATATTATTCTAATTATTTTTTTATGGCTACATAAACAATTTTAGAAACAAGTGTTATAAAAACTTGTTTTATAGTGTCTCAGAAAAATAGGAAGGAACTCTTGTTTATACACAAAGAGATATGTGTTTAAAATTTTGTGATTTCGATTTTATGAGCTCTTAAACTAAGCCGGCCGTAGTAAATAACCTGCTAAATTTGTAAAGCATCAAAATCGCACTTCGTAATGTAGCAATTATTTTCTTCTTTTGTTTATGTCATGCGATTAATTACATACTCATTTCGTTTCTCTTCTAAGAAGTTAGTTTTATTAGAACCGATGCTGAAACACATGGTGTGGTGATTATTCGCCACGGGAATCGATAATAATAATTTCGATTGCTTTTGTTTCATTGCCTTCTTGAATCCGTGGAAAGATGACGACTGTAATGCATCTTTTTATAATAAACATACACGTATTGCCAAATTGCATAGAAATCATCTGTTCTAAAGATAATAAATGACTTTTTGCGATGTGTTTGTTTAAAACACTTCGAAAGAAATGATTTTGTAACCTGTCAAATTAATTTTTGTGTTTGTTGACAGTTCAAACAAATGCTGCGAACTATATTTATTGATAAATATGGTATGATAAATCTTATCACTATTTTAAGCTAGAAATTTGTATTCTCCACAAACATTTATCATCTTACATAATTAAAATCGCATAGATGTTTTATGTTAGGCCACCAAAAAGTAAAACACGGATTGAAAAAACAAATTATCTCAGGCATGATAAATTGTCGAGACCCTAATGTTGTATACATCTTTCACCCAAGAAATGTTTTGATTTATTAATGCCTTAAGCTTTGTTTTTCTTATTTTACGAACAAATGTTATGCATGCAGTATGCAATTTCAAAGTAGTAAATAATTTAATGTTTTGCAGTTTGGTAGTTGTGTTGATTTATTTCGAAATCACATTCGTTTCGTATTTTTAGCTTTAGTATTTTGAAACAATAAAAATCATTTCAAATACGAGATCGTAGATATTTTCGTATCATTTATTAAGTCTTTTGAGTCATTACATACTAAATATACTGTACTAAGCAACGCGTAATTTGAGAGATAAACAAATGCTTTAAAATTATAATCTAATCAGCTACAATTATTATTTAATAACATTACTTAACCTCTTGACATACAAAAATTTTTTTAATAGAATTGCATATAAACATTATTTTAATGCAAATAGAAGGTCAGCAAGGAGATGACAAGTTGCCTTAATTTGTCTTTATTTAACTTATTAAAATTACAAATTCTTATAAAAATTAAATTTTACACTTATAAATACATACGAGTAATAAACCGAATAAACAGTTTTAATAATCCTTCAGTGAATGGTACCTTTCAAAGCAACCGGGCAAATGTAAAGGTATTAGACATTGCTTACATTGCCAAGTTGTTTCACTTCTTATACCATGCTTGAAGCACACATGACACCTCTTTGCTGGATGTTGTTTGTTGTCAGTAGGTGGTATATGTTCAGGAAAATGTGCCCAAGTTTTTCCCTGTAATCGAATTGGGCAGTCATTTTGAGAAGGACGTCCTCGTGTACGATAGTTAGGTAGAGATAGATTTGACAACACATCTTCTGCAATATCCAAACGAAAATTTACTATTTTTTGTTTTGGTGTATTAGGTAATTTAGAATACAAAACAAATGCATTATAAACAGCCATATCCATCAAATAGAAAAATATTTTCTTGTATCCGTTTAAGCATTTTCGCATAATTGGAAAACAAGCAAGAAGTTGATCTTGTTTATCAACTCCGCCCATTCCACAATTGTACTCAAGTACACATCTGGGTTTTATAACGTTTTCTTCGCCACCATTCTTCATTCTTCTTATTTTTCCAGTATTTATCATACCCGCATTTCTATGTTTTGTGCTAATCAAATATATTGTTACGTTAGCTTTAAAGGATTTATTCTTAAAGCCATCGTGCACTTTGGGGGTCGTAGCTGGGGATCGATGAATTTACTAAAATGATAATCGAATGAACTTGAGGAGCATATTTATTACCAAAAACCATGATGAACATTTACACAATCACTTGAAGAATCTTATATTGATTTGGATTGAACATTACTGAACCAGGGTATCGCGGCCATCTAGATTGTGAAGCAAACGATGACTGGCTTGTTAAAAAAGATTATTACACGAAATACCCTGGCTTAGCAACTTGGTATTTTAACAGGAAATGCATGGTACGTAACTTAACAGAATTCGCTTATTGTGCACTTACAACATACGAACATACGATGTTTGAATACTGTTAAGTTTGCAGTCTGAAACATAATACTTTTTAACGGGGTTTAATAAACTTTAATACATCAATTTAAATAATATTAATTAGATAAAATATTAGCGTAACAATATGTCCTTTTTATCATGCCAGCGTAAAGATGAAATACCTCTACAAGATAAAGTTTTAACTTCTCCTTTTTTCATGTTATATGATGACAGTTTCTTAGGCATATTCTTGCGATTTTTTCTAACCGTGCCAACAACATTTGCATCATTTTTTTTCAAATAATCAAATAATTCTGGTGACGAATACCAATTGTCTAAGAATAGAGTATATCCTTTTCCTAAAATTGATTTTGCCAACTCAATGACGACATTTTGTGATGCTGGTGTATTATTACCTGGAATCTTATCTTGTCGTATATAAATTTTGAATTGCGAACAATATCCCGATGCAGATTCACAAAGCTTATAAAATTTTATTCCAAACCGTGCTCGTTTGCTAGCAATAAACTGTACATAATTTAGTCGACCTTTGAATTTCATTAGGGATTCATCAATGACTACATTTTTATCTAGCGTATATAGTCGTTGAAATTTATCATTTAAATAGTCTACTACACTTCGAACTTTACGTAATTTATCTTCTTTATTCATGGTTTCATTATCAACAAAATGAAGGAAATGAGATATGGCCAAAAAACGCTTGCGTGGCATAGTTTTCGAAAAAATTGGCGTCTGGAGTATAGCTCTCTTGGACCAGTACATATCAATATTGGATTTTTTTATTTGAGACATAATTACACATAATGCAAAATAAGCTTGCAATTCATCACTTGTTACTTCAAACCATTCTTCATTCTTTTTTGTATTGTTTCCGTTTATTACTTGAGTTGCATACCTGTTAGTTTCTTTGACTACCATTTCAAAGAAATTATCACAAAGAATTTGTTTCAAAACAGATAAAGGTGATGGATTTGCAGCCAATCTTCGTAAAACAATCGTGTTGATGCCGGGAAATGCAGTAAATGGTTTTATAGTTGGAACATTTTCTACTTCTTGCCAGTTCCATTCCTCTGAAGAACTAGAATCATCACTGCTATAAGATATAGTCTTGCAGGTTTACGTACATTTCGTAGAATCAAACTAGTCTCACTTTTATCACTGGTATCACTTGAATAATCAATTACATGAATATTTTGTCTGGTGACACTTGTCTCACCGTTTTCGCTCAAATACGCGTCGTCTCTTTCATCATCACTTTCGGATGAAAAACTATAAATATTTACAGCCATACTACAGGTCAATAACAGTTTTCCAAAAACAATTACACAAATTTAAAACTTATAACAACTTTCTCAGAATAAATAACGTTTATATATTACATTTATTAACAATCATTGACTCACACATTGTTTTCAAACTTGCTTCAGAATGAGCGAAGTTTTTGACGTTTGGGAAACGTCAAAGTTTGTTTTGGCACAATAAACCAATGACGTATCGTAGACGTCATTGTATGTCAAGGGGTTAATTAAACAAGTTATGAAAATTGATCTTCGGTTTCATTGCTAATGTAAAGCATAAGCCATGTTTAGGCTGAAACTACGAAAAATATTTCAGCCTGTCATCTTACCTATATTTTCCATAAATATCATATCCGTTACTGAAACAGACGAGTGGTTGAGTAATATGTTGATCAGTGTTCGTAATATTCCTGAAGAATGTTAATGACTCACGCAAAACCCGCCAAGTCTAATTCTGCAACAGACAGGAGTTGTTCCGAATTCTTTAGATCATAATCAATAGTGAAATTAAAGAGTTGACAGCGATCGAGACGGTGCAAAAGGACCGCACTGACAAAGGAACGCACAGTTAATGTATTTTTTATTTTTACAGCAAACGTCTAGGCATTTTTGCCACAACACCAAGCGATAATTTTTTTTGACTATCGCTTTAAATAAACTGTAAATTTGTAAAGAAATTGTCGTCGTTTAAATGATAAAATCATTTCTATTATGAAAACAGGAGCGCATTGCCGTACAAGAGAGAATCAAAACAAAAGGTTACGCGTTATATAAATGCGGAGTTTATTTGGTCTAAAAATAACTTTTCTTCGCAGAATACTTACAAGTTTATTTCTCATGGTATGGTATCGTTTAGGAATTGCTTGTGGTTAAAATGTATTTTTAAATATATTTTGTGAGTGATATAAACGTCTCGTTTATTTCATTTAATATATCACTTATGTAAATATAAAAACTCAGTAATATTCAGTAAGAACATTTAACTGTATGTTAATTTTTAAGAATATTCAGAAACAAAACATCACATTGGGTATTCGAATTTTCCACTAAAGTATCAATTTGTGCGTTCATTTCTGTACCAATGTATAAAGTTATAAAACTATATAATTTCTAAAATATTGTTACAGATGCATAAAGTTCATCAAAACTGAAAAAAATCTAAATAATTTACTTTTAAATTGTTTGTTGAAACTTTTTTATGTATGAAAATTAGAGCAATTGATATTCGATAGAGCAAATTTTTATTCAGCATTTAACCCTAGAAGCCCAATCTACGTCATTTTGACGTACACTCCAACACATATTCGCGATCTCTTTCGCATGCTTGCTTAGATCGCCGTGACCATCCGAGCCAACTAGGTACATGCCCAGGGCTAACAGGAGACAGCAGTCTCGCTTTGATAAGTGCCGCCATTTTGTTGTTATCGCAATGTTCACGTCGTTATGACGTATGTTTGGGCTTTGTTAACTTTTGCACTTTTTGAATTTTCTGAATTATATTAGACTTAAGTGATTTATGTTTGATAACAGTTGATTAGTTTTTCATAAAAAAATATAAATAGTTGATTTTTGTAAACAATTTGTAGTATATAAGAAAAAATTACAAGGATCTCAGTTTTCGTGCCATTTTTTGTAGTTTAATTAAAGTGAACATTTCAGAGTTTAAATAAACAATATTTTTTCTAAATTTCTGTTTTTTTATTTACATAGAAAGTATTTCACATAAACCATACAAAAAACTAGTATTTGCAGTTAAGTTTATTTAGATAGAGCTCTTTTATAATTGTACGTCGTTTTGACGTATGATTGGGCTTTATAGCCTCAAAAATATGATTGGGCTTCTAGGGTTAACGGTCTTGCCAACTATTTTCCATAAATTTGGTTTTGTATTTTTTGCTACAACTTTATTATTCTTTATGGGCGTCGTATTTAATTTTCACTTTGTTGGACAGAACTTTTTCTCTGAAATCAAAAATTTATCACTTCATTAGATGTTGAATTAATAAATAGGATTATGTAGGAAAAATAAATGCTTTTGCATAAAACAAAATACTTAGTATTCACTTTGAAAAAACAAACAAATTAGAAATTTCTTATGAATTAGTTCCAAACTGTTTTTTTTTAATACTCAAAGAATATAATAAACTTTTATTATTATTTATTTCATTTATTTCCGCGGAAGTGGTCCCCTTTTGGGTTCCTGTACTGCGACCTATTGGTCTATTGTACCCTCTGGTGATAGCCCCTTAAAGAAGTCCTGTGTTTTTGAAAAACTCCAAGATTTTCTTTAAGGGTGTTTTTCTTAGCTCATCTTGGTTGGCTTTTTCCATCCCTAGAAATCTGCGCCGATAGGGTGTGAAACCTTCACACTGGCATATTACGTGGAGGAGTTTCTTCTTCTTCACATCCTCTACATATATCGGTCTCTGAGAGCCCTATTATGTAGAAGTTTTTGTTTAGCCCACAGTGTCCTGTGAAAAGTCCTGTGGTTCCTCTGATGTGTGCTCTGCTCATCCTGAACATTTCTTCTGTCTTCTCTTTGGAGACCATTGACAAAATAGCCTTGGAATGGGCTTGTCCTGCAACTTTTTTCCAATGAGCATTATGCCCTTGTATTAGTATGTCATTAAGACACCGCTTGGCTGTTCCATTGGATGTACCAACTGCGGATTCTGGTCCGAAAAAAGGTGTCTCGCTGCCAATTTTGGCTAGGCGATCGGCCTTCTCGTTCCCTGGTATATTAGTGTGCCCTGGGCACCATACCAGTTTAACATTATTCCTGCTTTCTAGCACGTTGAGTGCTTGTATGTAGTTCAGAACAAGTCCTGAGTTTACTTCTGACGAGCCAAGAGCTTTTAACGCTGCTTGGCTGTCGGACACTATGAAGATTCTTTTATTATCAAAATCTCTTTCTAATAGTGTTTCAGCACATAAGTGCATAGCATACACCTCGGCTTGAAATATGGTTGCACACTGTCCAAGGCTTACAGATTTGCCTTGTCTCAGTTGTGCTGCTCCCCATATTCCGCAGCCTGTTCCATTTTGCGTTTTTGACCCGTCCGTATACCATACCAGGCCATTAAGCTCTATTCCATGACGCTCCCATTGGTCCCGTGTTGGAATTATGATTCCAAAGGTTTTCTCAATGGCTAGCGTCCTGTTTATTCTATCCGAGATTATATTTAATGTCGGATGCTTGTCGATCTCGTTGAGAATAGCTAAGTGCCCTTCTCTACGTCTCCCCTCTTTGGAGGTGATTTTTAGTCGGTACCCCCCTCTTAGTGCTTGTGATTTGACCACAAGTTGAAGAGGAGGTAAGTTTAGCAGCACTTCCATTGCCGCCGTGGGCGTTGTTGTCATCGCCCCGGTAATACTTAGGCAAGCCAGTCGCTGTAGCTTGTCTAATTTATTTCTGCAGTCCTTTATCTGTGTTCTAGTCCACCAGATCAGACTTGCATAAGTTACGATGGGTATGACAATCTTGGTGTATATCCAATATATCATCCTAGGTGTTAATGCCCAGTTTTTCCCAAGCATCCTTCTGCAGGTCCATAGAGCTACAGTGGCTTTCTTGGTCGTTTTTTCTACGTGTAGTTTGAAGTTAAGTTTGCTATCTAGAATCACTCCTAAATATTTAACCTCTTCCACTGTTTCCAATGGTTCCTAAAACTTTTATTAAATTTGTAACATAAATGTTAAAAATTGTGAGAGAAAAGCATTTTACAACATTTATACAAATTTGTTACCTAAATATGTTTTTCTTTAACGTAATAGGTATTTTCTAAATATGCTGGTACAAAAAATAAATATCGATAAACGCTGCACCAGATATGCGAATTTAGTTATCCAACGTTGGACCAAATTTGCAGAGAATACTGAAAGCACAACTACCTTTTGTTTAAAATTGCATATCTGTTTTTCTGTTTGCAATTAGCACTATCATTGACAAAATAATTTAAAACCTATAAGTTTTTAATTCATTTCGGCCTATTTGATTATATTTTCGAATCACATTTATTATTTTTTGAACCATCAGTAGTAATGAACAAACTACAAAACACTTAAAAATTATATGACGTTTTCTCAAAAACAGTTTGTTTTTTTTGTAAACTGAAAATTGTGCAATTTAACAAATTAATGTATTTTTCAAGTGTCTGGTCTATTTGTCATTATTTTTATGAATTATTTAAAGTTTGCTTGATGAAGAGAGACATTTCTGATGCACGTGTCCATGGACAACTACCTCATTATTTTTTAATTTGAATTGGATTTAATAGCAAAACAATATCCTTACGATATTTCATCAAATTAAAGAAACACGCGCTAATAAAAGTGGAAATAAATATTTTCAAGCCGGAAGTTGTTTTTTCATATTTCACAGTCTGTGAACTTCAAGAACAATTTTATTAAATTCCACTTTAATGGTTACTCGCTGTCTGCAAACGTTTTAAAAACATATTTATATAAGAAAAACTTCTATAGCGTCTGTCTAATAATGTAACCTATTAAGTCGGTAAATGAAGTTCTTGTTATGTATTCGGCTGCAACAATTATGTGATTCGGCATTATAATTTACCACCCAATCCGATACGCCTTCATAACGATTAACGCGAGTTGCGTATTGCAGGACTGCTTGTTGCTATGTAATTGTAGCTGTGATCTTAGGTAATGAATGAAACCTATTAAGCGGAATACTGTATTTGTATTTTTGTCTTAAATTAAACAATTGTTTACATGCCAGTAATAGCTACCTGCATTGGAGGAATAATATTGTAACTATATCCAAGAAATACCGTAAAAATATTAGTTTATCGGAAAATTTCGTTAACTAATTCTTATGTATAAAACGGATTAACTAAACAATTGACCCATAAAAAATGGATTTGTTGTTCAAAAAAATTTATTTTTATTCGACAATAATATGTCCAGGATTAGACTTTGTTTAGAACTTCGTGTTTCGGAGTTTCGAATTAAGCACAACCTCATAGAGTGATTTTTGGCTATATGCATGATAATGATAGTTCGAATGGCGATCCTTTTTTAACCAAAAATTATTAACCGGTACTGGTACTTTTTTGCGAAAATTGATAAAGTTTATTGCCAAATTTTCTTAACTAGATTGATGTTAAGGTCAAAGTTTCTATACGTACTGTAGTTTCCTCAATTTTTTATTTTGATTAACAAATACTTTTGAAAATTGATTATTTAACTGTAACAATTTCATTCTTTTAGGTACAGGAACGTGTTTTGATTTCTTGAGTTTAAATAAAATTTGGAAATGTTTACATTTGCATCGTTAACAAGGTTTGAGTATAATTTTTGCTAAACGTGTAGGTTATTAATAATGTCTTTTCGAATCACATATTCGCAAATAATTTTTCAACAGCTTAAGACAGAGACTTAAAATTTTCAGGATATGTATAATATAATGCTTATTCATAAGATTTAAACGGTTCAGGAAATTATGCAATGTTTGGTCTTTGGTCTGTAAGAAACTTCAACAATTAACTCAACAAAGCAAAATTTCTTCGTTATTAATGTCTTTTCGAATCATATATTCGCGAATAATTTTTCAACAGCTTAAGATAGAAATTTGAAATTTTCAGGATATGTTTATAATGCTGATTCATAAGATTTAAACGGTTCAGGAAATTATCCAGTGTTAGGTCAGTAAGAAACTTCAACAATTAACTCGACAAAGCAAAATTTCTTTGTTAATAATGTCTTTGGAATGACATATTCGCGAATAATTTTTCAACTGCCTAAGATAGAGACTTGAAATTTTCTGGATATGTTTATAATACTGTGCTGTGCTGGGAAAAAATAATGGTTGCCTTTGTTGATGGAGCTTTTGGTAAATTTATTATTTATATTTAACGTAAGGAATTTATTTATCACATAGGACCGTATAAGCAATGTTTAAGACAAGTAAAAACTTTTCTGAATTGTATACAATATTATCATTTTATCGTAATACAAACATATGTAAGACGTCTTATAAACGTCTCATATTCCACCAAATGTAATAAAAAGTTTACATGTGTGTCAGAAATTGAGAGAACGTTTTCGCTAAACACCACTTCGTTATATGGTGATGTCACTTAGACATACAGGTTTCGCCCAAAACCAAATAAGGAAGTTCCACGCAACCTCTAAATTCATCACCCTGAAAGAAAGATTAACAAAGCAATGTCAGTGATAATGTTAAACAACACTTAACAAAGATCTGCTATAAAATTTCACACAGAGGAAAGGGGCGTAAAAGCTTAAAAAGAAATTACATTGAAGGACAACTCCAGTAAATGATTTTAATATAATAATTTTACTCTTAATTACACCGGGAAAGACCTTGTTCTTATTTTTGTAATAAAGAAGAGTCTCGTTTTTCATCTAAATTGGATTTATAATTCTAGGAATGGACATTAGATCTTCCATGAATCTGAACATTCCAATCGTCTAACTTCCAAAGGTCATGCTTTTGAGTAACATATTTAATATACTTTGTTTCGTAAGAATATAACGTTGTGACCTTAAACCACCAGACTCTAATTAACCTTCCGTTGGGCGCGTGCTTTCTGACAAGTGCCCTGGAGAGCTTTATATAAAAAACTTTTTTTAGAATAAAAAATTGTCGAATACTGATTAAAATATATTTTGCGATGTCCAAACTTTTTTTTAAGTAAATTTTTATATTGTATGTTCATTATTTTTATTAATAATGCTAAGATATTATAGTTTTACTGATTTTTTGAATGTGTTATTTATCGTCTAAGAAAATTACAAGTGGTATAATACTAGGGATATCTTCCTCAACCTCTTTCTATTCTTTATCAACTCTATAAATTTAACCCTAGGGGAGACCGGAGATGAACATAACTCGAGTAGGTTGTAACAGTGCCTATAATTTCTTTAATTTTTGTTATATGTCGCCCTAAGCGCTTGGGCAATGTTCATTTACATACATCCACCTCCCTACCTACATTGCTAGTTTTCATCTGTCACAGAGGTTAAGTTTTTGCCTGCCAGAGTCACTATTTTCCGCTTAAAAGTTAATGCGTTGTACCGGTCGAGTGAGTTTTAGGCAATCCCTAAAAGAGCAACAAAAAAGTACCTAGATTATTATGTTCTAAATTTTGTTGGCTATTGGTGGATGCAATACAATTTGACGTTAGAATCGTTGTTAATTGTGGATACCCTCCAATTTGTTTTGTGTACACTTGTGGTCAAAAGTATTTGGTAGTGATACATTACAACTACATAAGCAAACTCATAAAATATTAATGAAAAATATTAAAAGACCCAAAACATATAAGAGACTAAATTTTAAAATGGGTCATATTGACCCGAGGAATACAGCAGGGTTTATATTTTGCACTGTAAGATATTATTTTACAAAATTTGCGTAAATGATTTGTATTGAGTAAGCTAACAAAATGGAATTCTTACAGACAAACTTGCGATATTAATATCTTAATTTCATCTAAAATTACATAACAGAAATTTTATTTATACTGTATAGGGATGCACAGATAAAGTACAAAACCCAAATCAATTAGTGTCTGCGATATATATCATGAACAGGGAGGCCAAACCGGAAATATCGGAAAGTTCATTGTCTGATAATTTGATTACTTCATAATTTATTTTCTCTACACATTGTTTCTAAGCGTTCGCGTCTGCTTCTAAGTAAGTTCAAATATTTTGAGTACAAGCACTTACAGGTACGCCGCCCTTTCAGTTATTCAATTATATTTATTAGGTTATGTTAAGATAACCGCGTGTTTTACAAGACGGCTCTTTGGCAATTTCTGAAAATAATATTATGTTATAATGTTATTTCATTTAACAACGTTAACTAACATTTTTTTGATATATGTCATTGTAACAAAATTCAAAACTGTTTATTCAACATCCTTGGATCATAAAATATCTTGTTTTAAAATCACTTGTCTTTTTTTCAACAACTCTTGTCAAAATGCAATACTAGTTCCAGGATTCTCGATTCTTCATTACATGTAATCTTATTTATTCACATATCCACACACGCATCTGTCACAGCAGCGAAGATCATCTAAATGTTTATTGATTTAGTTGAATTTTTTTTTTTCAATTTGTAATGTAACTTTCCTCTCTAATATTGCAAGAATTTTGTTTAAAAATTCTATCGACTCTCTTATCATCCTTTTATCAGTTTTTTTTTTTAAACATTATTAATTCATTAAAATCTATGAAATTTTTTGTTTTGTGTTATGCAAAGGTGCGCTACCACTACACAAACAAATCTTAAAACCACTTTGGATGTATAAGATTGATCTCAGCACCTTTATTCTGTAACTTTTTAACACCAGTGTTAGCGCAGGAAGTTGTTAGCAAGTTTCAAATTCGCGTAGTTCAGCGGTTCTGAACCAGTTTCCGTCTATGAACCCAAGCTTTCACCGTGAGGCGTCATGTACCCCTTGTAAATTATTCCATCCACTAATACATCTTTCCGGGCATTGTATTTGACACATTTTTCCTGTAAAAGCTTCATGTCTCCTTAGGGGGCTATGATTCCCTGGTCTTACGGTATAAATGTTATCACTATATTATATACATATGTTATCACCCATGTATGCGGTATATATTGCAAAAGAGGTACCGACGCTTGGGCGTCTTTTGCTAAAATAGTCAAAATTAGTTTCGACTATGTTAGCTGGTAACTAAGAACGAAAAGGAACTTGAAAATAATATTAATACGTGGGTTGATATAATAAAAGATTACAACAATAGTCAATAAGAATAAAACTAAGGTAATGGTAATGGCTATCTTCAATAAAGAAGAGAAAATCAACATCAGACTTGGAGAAGAAAATTAGAGCAAGTAGATGCATTTATGTATCTTGGAATAATTATAAATAGTAAAGGAACACAAGAAAAAGATATAGGATAAAACAGCAACAAGGACATACAACGCGATATATAAAAAATTTCTGAATAGAAAAGAGAAACAGAAATAACAGTATACAATACAATTGACGTACCAATATTAACATATGGGGCTGAGAATTGGGTATAGAATAAACGATACTGAAACGTAGAGGAAAATTATGGGACGAAACAAGAATACTAGCCAGAGACCGGAAAAAATGGCGTAAATCTATTGAATAGAATAGTAATATAAAAGAACAAACCTTGACACCTACGGGTAACGCTGATGATTTTATTGTGAGAAAAAAAAACTCGACAAATATAAGTAGGTAATTTTTAGTTACGTTTGTTTATACCTATAAAGAAAACATGAAGTTATTTTACCGGAAAAAAAACGAACGTTTCAAAAATGGCAATAATAGTATATTACGTAACAAGAGTTGTAAGAAGCATATTACGCACGAGTGGATAGTTGTGCACGGAGCCGCGTAGCGGCGTGCGTATTTCCACTTGTGTTATGTAGCTTACTTTTTCTACGATCACATACCTACGATTGTAACGTTTTTTTGGCTAATATACACATGTAATTACGTTGTCTTATCAATTTTGACGTAAACCTACTTTGACGTTTCTAGACAAGTGTGTGTTTTGCTTACCGTGCGTTAGGACTCACTTACTATACGGTAAGAGTCATTTACATAAGTGGTATTAGAAAAAAAAGGATTGTAATTGTTTTAACACTACACGTTTTCTTTTGTTAATGACGGAGCTCTATTCTCTTTCTTGTTTGGATTTATTTTTCACATTTATAATGTCACATCTGTACTTTTAAATATTACTTTCAAAACGCGGCAAGATGAGTGCTTGTCGGTTCGAGCACATTGGAGCGTAATTGGACCTACCATAAACCCCCTGGAGCGCCTGGCGAGCTCAGGATGTACTTGTTATTTTGTTCTGAGTGTAAGATCTTTATTGATGTCATTTGGACTTTCCAACGCTTTGGGCGAAATGTGTGCCGCCCAGGTTTGTAACTGTCGCGCGGGAAAGCGTCTTCAACGTGGGGGTGGTTTTTGCTAAAACCTGACAGTCGACATTCGTTGGTCGGACGCCGTGGTCCGAGGGTCAGTTGGACTCCTCTTCCAACGATTCCCGCCTTTCGGGACTTGGAGGATATTCGTGGCGCGGATCTCGAGACTTAGGCCGTTTTCACGCACGACGGCAAAACCGCTGCCGTCGGCGTCAGCGCTGCCGACTTCAATGTAATCAAATGGTTGCTTTCACACACAGGCGCGGGACGGCAAATTGCCGTCGCCGTCGACGGCAGCGGTTTGTGCAGCCGTCGGTGATCTCGACAATTTCGGATGCCGCCGTACTTGTTCTCATTCAGTGTTTCCATATAAGAACTGTTTTTTTTCAAATAAAAACTAATCTAGGGTGTTTTAAATGACAAATATAGAAAACTGTAAGAGATAAAAATTATTATTCGGAAATAAACAACGCGATAGCTATTAAAGTTAATGGTGTCAATGTACCATTTGTCGAATCTTTCAAAACTCTGGGGCTCACCTTGGATAATTCTTTTAGATACAGAAATCATGTATCAAAATGCATACAAAAGCATACCTAAATTTAAAACTTTTATATCCTCACCGAAGCTATCTTAATACTTATGTAAAAAAAATGTTATGCGACGCAATGGTACTCTCACATTTCAATTACGCGGCACCAGTTTATGGCCACTGCTTAGATTACGATACTAAATGTAAAATTCAAAGGGTTCAAAACATTTTTTTTAGATTTGTTTATGGCATAAGAAAATTTCAACAAATTTCCCTTAAATTTAAGTTAATGGGATGGGTCAATATGCAAAATAAACGTATCCTACAAAGCGTCACTCTGTACCATAATTTATTTCTGTCTAAAGCTCCTAAATATTTACTAAACAAAATTACCTTCAGAACTGATGTCCACAACTTGAACGTCAGGAATAGGGGTCGTATCAGTCCACCACAACACAAAACTAAGTTCTTTGAACGATCATTTTCTTTTAATATTTACAAATTATACAACTCTATTCCGGACAGTTTGAAAATCTGTGACTCAAAGTCATTTAAGAGAAAGGTTTTACCGTATTGTGGCTGAGGGCAGGCTATTACTGTAGTAATTTTTTTAAAAATCAGATTTTGTTGAATCAGATTTGCAAGTTTTGGCAGTTAACATGTGAATAGGTTGTTTTTGGAAATATTATTTTGTCTTCTACATTATAAATGTTGCCTCATATTTATATTCATATTTTTATTATTTTTATTATTATAAGTTTTTATTTTGAATGTACCTTCAAACAAGGTTGAGTGGAAGAGCAATCCCATTGTTCTAGACAATGGATTGAACTACGCCTTGCGGTTGCCATATAACATATATGTAATAATATTGTTGTACTGTTTGTTTGTTTCTTATGGCAATAAAGACATTATTATTATTATTATTATTATTATTTGTTTATGTAAAATTGTAGTCTCACATGTATGTTATATAATATATAAAAACAGGGTGGCCTATATTTCGTGAACAGATTTTTGATATCTTTTTTAATTTTCGAAATATAGCCAAAAACCGATTTTCGTCAATTTTCAAAAATGTTAAATATCTCGCTTAAACGAAAAGATGGAGGAAAACTTTAGAGACATTTTTGGCATGGTTTTTTGTCCTTAATAAGATGGCGATGTTCAATTTTTTTTGCTCATACGAATGTTGATATATTACACCTAACTTTCTTATTTTAAATGGCAACCATAGTTGGCTGTGACATAAATCGAAAGCTTATTTTTTGCACTTTTCAAAAATATATAATTTGCTTATGGTTGCCATTTAAAATAACAAAGTTAGGTGTAATAAATCAATATTAGTATGAGTAAAAAACAATTGAACATCGCTATCTTATTAAGGAAAAAAACCATGCCAAAAATATCTTTAGATTTTTTCTCTATCTTTTTGTTTAAGCGAGATATTTACCATTTTTGAAAATTGTCGAAAATCGGTTTTTGGCTATGTTTCGAAAATTAAAAAAGATATCAAAAATCGGCAATGAATTCGTGTCAAAAAAAGAAATCTAGACCACGTACATAGTTTTTTTTTTCTATCTCTGATAATTACCGAGATATGGGCATCGAAAATAGGCCACCCTGTACAATGTACATATATGTTGGGGTCTATTAAACATTCTTCTAAATATTTTTGGTAAAATTAAAAATTACGAAATACTTTTAAAACCCCCTTTACAAGAACTGTTTTTTTATCGTAAGATTTCCCCTAGGCTGGAAAATAGCCACATTAACAAACGACACCTTCAATTCTAGTATCCTGGTGCTTAATACTTGTTTGTAATACCTAATTGCACCAGAATATCAAACGTATTGGCACTCATTCGAAAGTAATTAAAGAATTTTGATTGATCTTCTCTAAGTTTTTTAAACAAAGTCTAAAAACTTCCTTCCAAATATCGCACGCTTAAAAGGGGATGAACCTAGTATTTTCTTTTATTTTTATTACATCTGTACTTCCTAAGGTAAATTAGCCCAAGGAGATAACGTGTGTTGACAGCAGCATACATCTTTCTATCGTCACAACTAAAAACAAACTATTCAGCGGCAGCGGTAATGCCGTCGTTTGTGAAAGACTCGGACTTCTGATGCCGCTACCGCTGGCGGCAACGGCAGCGGTATTGCCGTCGTGTATGAAAACGGCCTTACGGTCGAGCTTCTAGCGGTTTTCCGGTTGCGAAGTAAGTTCTCTAGTTGCGTTCGGTTTAAATATTTAGAGTTGCGCCCCGCGGTTTGTTTTAATTATCTACATTAGTTGTATCAGTTTTTGTAGTTAAGTGTTTGTTTATCTAATAAATATATTTTATGCCAAGCGAGTGTGTCATTTCATTGAGCGAGTGAGTATGTTAGAGCTTAGCCCCCATAATTCAGCGCCGCCCCTGGGCATTTTGGCCCGATCTCAATAAGAGCCGCGACAATATTGTGTTTAATACAACAAGCGTACTAAATTACAATTGAATTATTGTTTTATTTTATAATTAAATCAGATTACTTGTTTTACATCCGGGTAATCCTTCAAAAGTTACATTTTTGAATGAACACCCCGCTTCTCGAGTTAAACGTTCAGCGAAAGTTGTTTCAACAGCGTGAAACAAAACTTCGGCATTGTTCTTACATTACCTATCCGGTTTATTGGATTTGGAGCCGCCGCAAACTTCCTAAATTACAGAAAGGCAATGAACTTTAAAGTTTGTTCGCAGAAGTCATGGGCCTATTAATGATCATTTAATATCGTAAAACGGTGTGAAATTTTGCACCGATGTGCATTTTAGTGAGTTATATGATGATTAAATTTTTAATTTTGCATCTTACAGCCGTTTCCAGGTTGAAAGTTGCTGAAAGGTTTTACTGCTTACAAGCATTTAATGGATATGATCTTCGTAACTTTAAAAACAATTTGTATTACACTGAAAAACATGAATAATTTATTAGCAATTACAAAAACAGTTCATGAACAATAATTTTTAATAAGTTAAATATACGAGTAGTATACAGAGTAATGATTGCAATACCGGACCAAAATTCAATACCGGTATTCGGTATTTATTCGCAAGTAATACCGGTATACCGGTATTAATACCGGTATTGCTTTTTTAAAAAAAGTATTAATTTTGAAAATACAATATATGCATTTTATACATATGTACATATAGCAAGTATAATGTCAAAACACAAATTTACATAAAATAAAGAAACTTAAAAAATTACATAATCTGTAAAAAAATATGGACACAAAAAACTGAAGATATACAGGGTACCTAATTGATTGGGACCGGGCATTAAAAATATATGAAGAATGAAAAAGGGTATTGCTCTGAAATTTTGGTTATGACCATAATTGCATCTGAGCTGTTTAATGAACATATTTTCAAGATGGCGACCCTTCCGGAAATACCGGAACTTGACGTCTACTTTCTTATTTCAAATGCAATGGTCTATTTTTTATTGCATTTTTGGATTTAACACGTTATTTTAGAGGGACTATTAATAGCATACCCTATACCTAAGTGCAGTAGTTTTTAGATTTTTGGACTTTTTTGAAATTTTTTGATTTTCATCGTAATGCTTAATATTATCTATCGCCGCCATTTTTGAAGAAAAAAACGCTTAAATTTAGACTATGCATAGAAGAATTTTTGCAATCGATGCATTACTTACAGGGTGTCCAAAATTTAATTTTCTTTTAATACAATTTCAGACCAATAAAACTCGTTTTTTTTCAAATACAATGCCCAAATTTTTTTTCGTTTTCTAATTTAAAAGTAAATTCTACATCAATCTATATTAGCGTTTCCTATACCTATCTGCAATAATTTTCGAGTTATTAAGAATTTTTGATAAAGTTAAGAGAAATTGCAACATTTTTTAATAGTAAGCCTTTGAAATAACAACAAATATTCCAATGTTGCAATATTCTTTCGTCTTCTAATAATATCATCTTTCTTTTAATTAACTTAAATACATCATTTTGTAGCTCAATTTTGTGTTTTGCATTTATTGCTATTTTTTTATTTATGGCAGACTGCAATTATAAAATAATAAAAATCGAATTTAAAAAATATAATATTAATACCGAATACCGGTATTAGACCATCAAATGAGACGGTATTTCGGTATTGTAAAATGGCACGGTATACCGGTATTCGGTATACCGGTATACCAGTATTGCAATCACTAATACAGAGTGTTCACTTAACGCGTATTTCTTTCATAGCTGCTGTATTATTCAAAATAGAAAAAAAGTTTTCGGACACAATTTGTTGGAGATCATAGGTTACATAATCTAAAATTATTTTCAGCTATACAGAGTGTTTGGTTTCTGCGCACCGATGTGTAGCTTTTTTACTTTAAATACAAACCCTGTACAGGGTGTTCCACTTAGAAGTTTAAATTAGACAAATTGTTCGTCTTTCTGAGACCTATTTAGTGATGCTTTAATGTTTTTAAAAATTTCCATAGCACGCTAGATAATAAACAAAAATCAAAATAGGCATTTTTTTAATCGTTAATAACTCGGTTATACTTGATGGTACAAAAATATTTTTGGGAAAAAAGTTTTAGATTTTTTTACGCAAAATGAAAACATTTATTTGTTTCAATATTGTTTAAATTCTTAGAGAGCAAAAATATCATGAAATTTGTAATTTTCAAGGTCAAAGGTCACGTGGTTGTTCCGCTCGCGCGTAGACTGCTATAGGGGGGTTGACCCCCTCTTCAGTCGTAAGAGGTACAAGGATAATGGGTAGGGATGTGGATAGTCAAGGATGGGCAAGGATAGGTGGAAGTACTGCCACAGCATTTGCCTTAACCATAGAGGAAACCACCTGAAACCTCTACAATGACAGTCGACCCTGGGAATCGAACCCAGGACCTCCCGATTACAAGTTAGGTTGTTTTACCAACCAGCCACCATCGACTATTAAACTAATAGTAATTTGTTATAATCTTAAAATATATTGTTTTAATTAAATATTCGATTTTAAAAATTACAAATTTCATGATATTTTTGTTGTTTGTTGAACAGAACAATGGTTATAAAAGTAATTTTGTAATACTCAAAAGTCGACTTTTGTATTGTTTTTATTGTTTAAGTATTTTGATTTAGATAGTCCAGGTAATTAAAAAAGCTGTACTACAAGGTGGCGCAAAAGTCCTCACTTAATTTCTTAAGGCAGTAACTTTGTTTGTAAATAAAAATAATTGGTTCTGTTTATTGATTATGTTTATTTAGACATTTAAATTTTTTTCCATTAAGTCGCGAATACTATATCAGTCAAGTGGCCGCCGCCAGAGTTGATGCACATTTGGGCTCGTTTTATAGCATTTTTCATCTGCGATCTGCCAATAAATTGATCACTTCTTGTAGGATGTTCTCCTTTAGGGCTTCCAAGGTTTATGGTTTGTTCGTATAGATCCGTGATTTCAAAAATCCCCAAAGAAAGAAGTCTAAAACTGACAAATCGGGTGATCTTGCGGGGCCAGTGCAAATCGCCAAAACGAGAAAGTAAGCGTCCGGTAAATGCTTGCCTCAAAATGTCCATTGTCCTTCGTTCTGTGTGTGTGGTTTGCACTTTGCAGGGAAACATCCTCAAGTCTTTCAATAAAATTCGCTGGTAAGACCGTCTACTGATGCCCAATTGCGTCGTCCGTCGCCTGGTGGTTGTTTCAGGGTCTTTTTGGACATCTGCAGCCACACAGGAGTATTTTTTGACTAAACGGCTGCTCCGGAGCCGACCAGATCTGCTACGGTCCCGTGTTGAGCCAGTCTTCTCGGGGCGAGCGGCTAAACGCCTCACTGTTTAACCAGTTGGTGCCACACGACCAGGAAATCGACGACGAAATTCACGTTGAGCCAAAACCACCGACCGATTATTTGTCAAAAACATTGTCACAATTATTCCTCGTTCTTGACGAGTATAGCGATCCATTGTTTGTCTAAGTGTATTCTGCCTTTGTTTACTTCACAAATGTCTAAATCGCGATGAGTTAAGATCTCATTTGCAAAAATGCGACCATCATTCGATAGGGTGATGACTTTTGCGCCACCCGTTATAAGCATTAGACGAAAAGCTGCTTTTTAAAAATTAATAAATTTTGGTTTATTTGATTTAATGTTTTACTTTTATATTAATTAAAATTTGCGTTAAATGACAGAACTAAATTGTCTTTTGTTTCATGGCACTCTTTAGCTCTGTAGAGACTTTTTGATGAATTTTATTTGATTTGAGCCTAAATATCAAAATAAATATATTAAACCTTATATTATTGAAAAGAGGGAAAAAATCCTTTTTTATGAGGTCATAGCCAACTATAGTTTCCATTAAACAAATGCAAGTTTGTAATTTATCTAAGAATTTAAACTATATTAACACAAACGAATGTTTTCATTTTATAGTGGGTAAAATATTCTATTTTAAATGTTCCCCTGGATTCACAACTGAGCAGAAATCAAAATGTCGATGGGCTTCTTCTGTCTTGGATTAGACAAAGGTCACTGCAGTAATTATATTGCAAAAAATTATAATCTCTATTTTTCACCCTACTTCATTTTTTTGCTAAGCAAAACAAGAATAGTAATACCCTCATTAAAAAATGATGTATACGTAATAATTCTATTTACCTACAAATTGTAAGACGGATATAACTCTGTATTTAAAAGAATCTGTTAATGTAAGGGTAAAGTTTTTAATCAGCATAACAATGTTTACTTTCTTGTGATTCAATAAACTTAGGTAACTTAGTAGGTACATGTTTTTCCTCGTGCTCCTAACTGTATATATAGAATAAACAGATCGATTTTATATAACTTTTCAGTAAAATAATAAATATGAACTTATCTATCTTGAAGATAACTGATGGATTTTAGATACCATTAATATGTCTCTTTGACATTATAGGTACAGAAAAACAAAATAAGTGGCATCCAGCGTAAAACGTGACAATAAATTGTTTATAGGTACATGTTTTTTATTAAAAAGGCATAGCAAAGATTTGCTTTAATGATGAAAGACTTTAATTAGAAGCAAGTTATTTTTACTCCCACACCTACTAACAACAAATGCAAAAATATCTTACTTACGTCGTTTGAGATGGGTTTGTAGGTGTAAAAATAGAATGGCTTACATTTCATTATTTAACCATAAGAATTAATATTTCATAAATAGATTGTCATTCCTTATAAAACCATAGGGCACCCACAATGTTTCTAAGGATTTTTATTTTAGAATTTTTGGATTATTTTCACGTTATATTTTTTTTGTACAACCCCTAGATTTGGAGGCCATATCTATGGTGAAGAATGGAAACCTTTTATATCAACTTTTGTGATTTTTGAGTTAAAGGTGTCAAAAAATTAATATAAATTTTACACATCGTATGCAAAAACCTTCTATTAATCTTACAGTAATCTGTTATAGTCTTTAAATATTTTGTTTTAATAATTAAACATTCGATTTAAAAAATTACAAATTTCATGTTATTTTTGTTATTCGTTGAACTAATGAGTAAAATAAATTGATTGTAAAAATAATTTTGTAATACTTAAACGTCGACTTTTTTACAGTTTTTATTTTCTAATTATTTTGATTTATATAGCCTAGTAAATAAAAAAAGCTGTACCATAATCATTAGACGAAAGCTGCTTTTTAAAAATTAATACATTTTGGTTTATTTTTGATTTAATTTTTTACTTTTACACTAGTTAAAATTTGCGTTAAATGACAGAACTAAAATGTTTTTTGTTTCATGGCACTCTTTAATAGCTTTGTAGGGACTTTTTGATGAATTTTATTTGTTTGGAGCCTGAATATCAAAATAAATATATTAAACCTTATATTATTGAAAAGAGAAAAAAAATGCTTTTTTATGTCATAACCAACTATGGTTTTCATTTAAAAAAATATGCAAGTTTGTAACTTATTTAAGAATTTAAACAATCTTGAAACAAACTATGAGTCGCGAAAAGAACTGTTTTGATAAAAATACAATATTTCTGTTTTAAAATGCTTTAAAATGACATTTCTAAAAATATATTTTCAAAAATTTTCTTGCGGGGATGAAGAAAAAGATGAAAATGTCCACAAGTAGACAAATTGTCTTCGTGTAACTGGTTATTTGACGCGCAACGTCTTAAAACAACTGCGCAAAGGGAAAGAAAATAGATAACACTTTCCTCCAGAATGATTTTATTTACGTTAGAAATTTACCTCATTTTTGTTAAACAAGAAAAATAGTCCAATGTCGTTGATCATGACTTTCTGAGGTGAGTTTAGCCTCCGGGGATTTTTTTGCAACCACATATTCACGGCAGCCAGATAAACCGGTACATTGTTGTCGTGTTTTGCAAATTTTGTTTAGAGACGACACGTGTTGTCGCTTTTCTTTTGTTATTTTAAAACGCATTTTGGAGAGGAAGTTGAACTTAAAGATGTATAAATTTGCCTTGAAAACTATTTAACAATTGTTCAGTTATAACAACAGTAACGAAAATTCATTGTTTTAAATGGAAATTAAAACATGTTTTTATGAACAATTCCTTCAATTTTATTTTTGATCATTAAGAAACATGAAAAAAATTTAATAAACAATCGAAAATTTTGATTTTGTTCCTTCTGGTTAAGATGTAAAAAGTTTTTAAGTAATATAAACACTATTAGGGAAGTATATTGTCAGAGAATGGATACAAAAAATGTAGCGTTTGTAATTTATCAGTTGGGACATTATTTGTTGGAGTCAAGAAACAAGAAATAAAAAATATGTACAGTGCTGCGCACTTTTAACTTTCTTCGTTTTCGTGTTATTAATACTGGATCATACGCCAAACATGATAAGTAGGGGAGACCGGGGATAAAAGTAACACGGGTAACAGTTGTAACATGCCTATAGTTTCTTTAATTTTTGTTTTATATCGCCCTAAACGCTTTTGCAATATTAAGTTACATCCAGCTCCCTACCTACATTGCTAGTTTTCATCTGTCATAGAGGTTAACTGTTTGCCAGCCAGAGTCACTATTTTGGGATGTGGTTTTGTCCCTATATTTTATTTTATCTGTAATCTTGTTATAAATAATTTGTTTTCTTTGTGTTGATGTTTTGTTAACGGCTTGTTTGTTATTTGTTCTTTTTTTTGTTGTCTATAATGTATTATTCAATGTTCTGCTGCTTTGATCAGCAGCTTTTTGTCTCATGGCATTTTTTGTTTGTGGACAATAAAGATTTTTATTATTATTATTATTATTATTCCGCCTAAAAGTTGCTGCGTTGTCTCATCCGTCGAGTAACTTTTAGGCGATCTCTAAAATAGGAACAAAAAAGTACCTATATTATTTTGTTCTAAATTTAGTTGGCTATTGGTGGATGCAATACAATTTGACGTTAGAATCGTGGTTAATTGTGGATTCCATAAAAAAATATTTGTGTACACTTGGGGTCAAAAGTAACAAAGTGTTACAACCAACCCCAATTAATGTTTTCACTTGCAAATGTTTACTCTTAGCACATAATTGGTGGCTTTCTTCGTAGATGAGAATATACAAGAGTTGTCGGAATAATTTTCCAGTTTATTGTATCTTTTTGATTCACATTTTTAAATATGTAGGTACTTATAATCTTGGCAAACCTGGTAACTGCAGTCCCAAATTATTAAATTATAAAACTCAGTATATAATATCGGTTTAATGATGGAAATGTATGTAAAGCTAAATCATTTCTTAAAAAGCATTTTAAATTATAAAACCTATGTAAATTGGTAAGATCTGGTACTTTTGGTTTTCCTACCAGCCGCCATTGTTTTTATTCTATTACCTTAATATTTATAACTTAATATAAACGAAGCTTTAACCAACCCAACTTAACCTGACCCTCTTTTACTGATTTAATGAATGACGGTCAGTTTAACCCATTTAGCGCCATTGATGCGTTAACGCAACATTAATTGTTTATTTTTTTTTAGTAACTAAATAATTGTTTATTGTAAAATTCTTGTCAGCATATTTTTATAGAAGGTCTATTTTACCTAAGAATATTTTTTATAATATTTTAAACTTATTGTTTAATGCTTTTTACAATAACCAAAAAGTTTTAATTTAGAGAATAATAATTTTAATATTTTCGTCATGCATATTTTCTTTCTTGAAATTCTGAGATATGATTTAAGCTGAGTTTACAATAAAAGTGTCTTTCTAGTACTAACAAAAAAATTATGTGTAAAAAAAAATTAATCAATTCAGAGATTTTTAGATAAGAACATTATGTTGCGTTTTCGCATCAACGGCAGTTTGTGTGGTATAGACGTACATACGGTAGTATATTATATCTAAGTGTTGCGCGAGTTTACAACTTTAGTGCGAGTTTGTTCATGCCTGCAGTTATATTTTATGGATGCGTTAAGTGTTTGTTATCGTGTAAGTTAGTGTAATTCTTGTAAAATATGAGTAATAATAAAAGGAAATATGATTTTGATAAAAATAGACCTCTGACAATAAAAGAACTTGAAGCGGAAATAGAAAATATTTATGAAGATAATGAGATTGATGTTGTTATTATCCCACCAAATGTCGATGAACTTACTGACGAAGAAGATGGAGATGATAACCTATTGCAAGGTAAGCAAGCCCTTACATACACATGTTGTTTTATTTATATAACTTACAACATCTTTTTTATTATAGGCGATTTCATGCCCCAAGATATTGCTGGCACTTTAGAAATCATGACTGAAAATAATATAGACCCGGATTTTGAACCTGCTAAAGCTGCAACAAAAAGAAAAAAATCTGCTGTCTATCATGCTAATTGGCGCAAAGATGACATTGCTTTCATTGATTCTTCTAAAAATTTCAATGAAGAAAATAAAATATCACATATAAAAGACGTTGTAGATGAGAAATCTCCAATAGATATATTTTTCCTATTTTTTGATGACGATATCTTGAATATGATTATTGAACATTCATTGAAATATGCACAAGATAAAAATAGACATGACTTTAAGTTGACAATTTCTGGTCTGAAAAAGTTTTTGGGCATTATGATTTTGTCTGGTTATCATACATTGCCACAAATGGATATGTATTGGAGTAGAGATGAAGATAAAGGACTACCTTTAGTAAAAAACTGCATGAGTCGGAACAAATTTAGGAATATAAAGAAAAATATTCATTTAGCCAATAATGATAATTTAGACAAAAAAGATAAATTTGCTAAGCTTAGGCCATTGTTCGATGCCATAAACCATAAGAATTTGCAGTTTTATTTTTATATTCTTCTAGAATTTCTTTTTTTTTTTCGTTTTAAATTTTTCGTTTTTAAATATTTATACTCATAAAACATATAATTATATAAAAATAAATAAAAAAACATTATAAAAACAAACATTTTATTTTTTCCCAATTACTACTACTATATGCCATTGATGCGTTAACGCAACATTAATTTTCGTAAAATATAAAGAAATTTTTTTCCAAAAAACTACAGAAATGTCTTAATTGGACCCTAATCAGATAGAATATTAACAAAAATTCGAAATCAAACCGGTATTTTAATGCTTGGCGTTTAATGGGTTAAGGGCGGTTAGATTTTTTAAAAATAAAACAAACAGTTATTATGATCCAGTATAAATATAATAATTTGGGACCGCCCTTACCTGGTATGCCGTGCTGTTCACTTATCATTTTGTATTTTACCAAAGATTTTTTTTTTATTTTTTCATTTTGCTAATGTGTATTTTTGAATAAAATATTAATTTTGTTGATGAATACTAATATATTTACTCACTACTTATGAGCTGTGTAAATTATTTTGCCGTTACAACTTACCCCAATCATTGTTACTTTTAGCCCCAACGTTGAGGTTGAAAGTAACAGCTGTCTTACTAAAGAAAATTTTTTTTTTCTAACAGTTGCTTTACGAAACACACGAAATAAATATCTTGGAAGCAAGACAAATGTCCAATCTATCATTAAACCAATTTGGATGTAAAAAATTTGTAATAATCTATGAGAAATTAAATAAAAACAAAAAAATGTTACTTTTATCCCCGGTCTCCCCTACATATTACAATGACATTTAGTATCTGACCGTTATCGTATGTTCCGGATTTGATAAACATGTTGAGGTTGCAATATGACTTCTGGTTTAACCGGAAACGGGCTCCATTTTGAATTCTTAAGTAGAACAACCCATTCTTCTCAGTGGCTGCTTGAAATGTGTAAACTATTAAACTAACATCCCCACCTAGTTTGAATCGTATATTTGCTCTTGTTCTTTATCACTTTTTTATGGAGCTTACGAATCTTGAAACTTAGTTTAAGTTTCTTATACGCTGGATTTTCTAAGAAATAAATCCCATTAGTTCAAGTTACTCGTGTTCTTTAAGGTTAAAGTAACACACAGCACACAGGTGTTTTATTGATTGCCACATCATATCATATAACCATTATGGAAATAATGATATAACTAAATCGTTCAGGATCAAACTGGGATTACGTGTGCGCATATAATTTTATATTTCAGCGAAACTCATTTGTGAGTTATAAAATTGATGGATCTGTGTTTGCAACAGCATCTCCCATAGATAAACATTGTGCAATGCGTTTTTAATAACTGTCCTGAAAAATTATGTTAGCATTTTTCGCACATCATAAAATATTTTAAAATGAATGGGCGCCGATTTGTGCGATATTTTTAATTAAATACGAACTAACGGCGCTATGCAGTGGTCTAAATCATGTTTTTGAGGTTTGGAATCGTTTCTGAAATTTCGACATCGATGTTCATTTTAAAGTTAGTTCGTTCGATATTTAACGGTCTGATTAAAGCAATTATTATATCAATTAGCCACTTTATTCTGAGAACTTTGTTGGCCTATAATAAATTATGTGTGTTGTAGTAATTAAAACATTAAAGAAAGTTAATTAACTAGCTAAATCCATTTGAAAAATAAAGTTCGAATTGATTGATTATCGGAAATGATTTGTTATGCATAAACGTGTATTGCGTTGAAATACAGTACTTCATGATTATTCTTTTCAATGATTCATATAAAACGTCTTATAAGTATATTTAGATTCAGGGAATACTGAGTTACGCGCACTATGTCTGTCATTAGTGTAAAACATACAATGAACTCGATCAAACAACAACAATTTGGTTAGCAGGAGACTAAAATCGATAAAAAATAAATTTACAGTAATGAGTTTTTCCCAGAAATATACGCATTATACAGGGTATGTATTAAATATTGCGAAAAAATCGGATGGGGATTTCTTATTGAAAATTAAGAGGGGTCTTTCATATAAATTTTTTTCCTTAGACGCCTCCTTTTGGAGTTTCAACCCCTTAAAGGGAGCGATAAAATTAGGGTTTTATTCTATTCCTCAAATTTGGATAAACGTAGGAGAATGATATTTGGTAGATGTTTTATACTTATTAAGAGGTGTCCCATAGTAATATTTTTAATCATCTCCCACCTTCACAGGGAGCTGAAAAGTGCGAACCCAGTTGGTTTTTTTATCAGAACTTTTTGATGAGTTGAAATTTGCATTTTTTTTTGAAAACTTTTTTATTCTATAGTTTTTAAACCTACCGTTTTTAAGTAAAAAATAAAGTAAGTAATCATGAACCATCAAATATTCACCTAGGTAACTGGAAAATGGAACAAATAAACATAACTGAGCTATTCTTTGCAGACGACATGGTCTTAGTCGCGGAAACAGATGAGAATTTATTATTTTTATTATTTCCGCGGAGGTGGTTCCCTTTCGGGTTCCTGTACTGCGACCTGTTGGTCTATTGTACCCTCTGGTGATAGCCACTTAAAGAAGTCCTGTGTTTTTGAAAAACTCCAGGATTTTCTTTAAGGGTGTTTTTCTTAGCTCTTCTTGGTTGGCTTTTTCCATCCCTAGAAGTCTGCGCCGATAGGGTGTGAATCCTTCACACTGGCATATTACGTGCAGAGGAGTTTCTTCTTCTTCACCACATCCTCTACATATATCGATCTCAGAGAGCCCTATTATGTAGAAGTGTTTGTTTAACCCACAGTGCCCTGTGACAAGCCCTGTGGCTGCTCTGATGTCTGCTCTGCTCATCCTGAGCATTTCTTCTGTCTTCTCTTTGGAGACCATTGACAGGATAGCCTTGGAATGGGCTTGTCCTGCAACTTTTTTCCAATGAGCATTGTGCTCTTGTGTTAGTATGTCATTAAGACACCGCTTGGCTGTTCCATAGGATGTACCAACTGCGGGTTCTGGTCCGAAGAAAGGTGTCTCGCTGCCAATTTTGGCTAGGCGATCCGCCTTTTCGTTCCCTGGTATATTAGTGTGCCCTGGGCACCATACCAGTTTAACATTATTCCTGCTTCCTAGTATGTTGAGTGCTTGTATGCAGTTCAGAACAAGTCCTGAGTTTACTTCTGACGAACCAAGAGCTTTTAACGCTGCTTGGCTGTCGGACATTATGAAGATTCTTTTGTTATCAAAATCTCTTTCTAATAATGTTTCTGCACATAAGTGCACAGCATACACCTCAGCTTGAAATATGGTTGCACACTGTCCAAGGCTTACAGATTTGCCTTGTCTCAGTTGTGCTGCTCCCCATATTCCGCAGCCTGTTCCATTTTGCGTTTTTGACCCGTCCGTATACCAGACCAGGCCATTAAGCTCTATTTCATGGTGCTCCCATTGGTCCCGTGTTGGAATTGTGATTCCAAAGGTTTTCTCAATGGCTAGCGTCCTGTTTATTCTATCCGAGATCATATTTAATGTCGGATGCGTGTCGATCTCGTTGAGAATAGCTAAGTGCCCTTCTCTACGTCTCCCCTCTTTGGAGGTGATTTTTAGTCGGTACCCCCCTCTTAGTGCTTGTGATTTGACCACAAGGTAAAGAGGAGGTAAGTTCAGCAACACTTCCATTGCCGCCGTAGGCGTTGTTGTCATCGCCCCGGTAATACTTAGGCAAGCCAGTCGCTGTAGCTTGTCTAATTTATTTCTGCAGTCCTTTATCTGTGTTCTAGTCCACCAGATCAGACTTGCATAAGTTACGATGGGTATGACCATCTTGGTGTATATCCAATATATCATCCTAGGTGTTAAACCCCAGTTTTTCCCAAGCATCCTTCTGCAGGTCCATAGAGCTACAGTGGCTTTTTTGGTAGTTTTTTCTACGTGTAGTTTGAAGTTAAGTTTGCTATCTAGAATCACTCCTAAATATTTAACCTCTCCTACTGTTTCCAGTGGTTCTTCAAACAGGTATACTGTTTTAGTCCCGCACGGTTTTGTTTTTCTAGTAAAGTGTACTAGTGAGGTTTTAGGCGGATGAGAATCTGCAACATAATCTAAAAATTCTAAACCAGAAATTGGAAAATATCAATATGAAACTAAAAACAAACAAAAATAAAGCAGAAAACAAAGGGTATAACATCACTTTAAATGGGGTTAGGTTGGAACAGTTGGAAAACTTTAAATATTTAGGAGTGATCATAGAGAAAAATGTACATGAAAATAAGCTAAAGCACAGGAAAGGTGGGTAGCATTTTAACAAATTAGGAACAACAATTTTTGGAAATAGAGAAGTCCCAAAACGAACAAAAGTGGAAGTGGTCAAAAAGGTAGTATACGGAAGTGAAATGTGGACACTCACAAATAAAAATAGTGGCCGAGTGAATGCAGCTGAAATGAGATTTCCAAGAAAATCTAAGGAAAAACCAAAAAAGAAATGAAACATAGAGAAAAATTAAGAATAAAAGCATTTGCAACAAATATACTTACAAGAAAGACAGCTGGGATAGTGGCGTCACATTTATAGAATGAAAAAAGAAAGGTTAACCAGAAAAGCCTATGAGGGAAGATCACAGGAAAAAACCAAAAGAGGTGGACTGAAAAAAACCTGGCAAGACGAAGTAAAAAAAGCAGCAACGGATAGAAACATCAAATGGAAAGACATAAAAAAGCTAGCACAAGACAGAAAAACATGAAAAAAGTTAGCACAACACACTCAACGGTCCTACACCTAACAGTAGAACTCATGACTAAATGATAAAAAATGTAAATAAATTTTTTACTAGGCCGTTGTTACTCACAAAATATATTTCTTAATAAATCTTGTGTAAGTCTCTCTCTATTTATTTTAGAATTAGATTTGTTTTTGCTATAGATATAAAATATTTTTACTCATTGTTAATAAAATTTGTTTCATTAAATACCAGTACAGAAAACTACTCATGAGCCGAATGTCGCTCGAAAAATGTTGAATATCTGCAGGTCTAGTTTGTTATGGAGCTCTTGGTTTGTGGTCTATCCTTGGCACATGCCGAACTCCGACACCGTTGTGGGGACGCTTTGCGTTGTCATGGCGACGTATCTGATATATACAGGCGCGTCGCGATGCCGGTTCATTCAGTAGCGCTCGTATAAGCTCCAAATCATCTGTATAAGAACGATTAGCTGGTGTTTCTCTATAGAGTGATACAATCGTGTCGTGAATTAAATAAAGTTAACAAAGTGCATATACAGAACTTTCTCACCGGTCCCTTGGCTGGGGACGTCTTCCATCGAATAGAAAAAATTGTTAAGGTAAGAAACTTACCTATAAAGTATTTGTGTTAACTATAAGTTTAAAAAAAAATAGCAAGCCTTCTTAAGTCACCCTCATGTAATTTTTTATTATATTTATCGTTCTTTACAAAGATTAACTCACCAAATTCTTTTCAAAATGTCTTTTGACGGTGATTTGATAACGTATTCTAAAACAACAAAAACTTTTCTAATCACTCATGAAATCACCAATATTCTAATAAATAAATAAGATAGGCTTCTGAATAGGAATTATTTTAAACTTGCAATTAACAACAGATTGTCTCGTACCGTCTTAAATTGGTTTATTTTAACTCTGCGCCTGTTTTTAAACTCTACTTTTGTAAACAAACAGCAAATTTAATTAGGAGAATCGTAAAAGAAGAATTTTGTGTATAGTTAAGGTTTTTAAAAAATGTTGTTTGTATACGCTTTCAGATTCTTTGAATAAAAATACTGATTACTCGGGTTTTTCTCTCATTAATTTATTTACAAATTGTACAAATGTATATTAAATTAGCTGTGTATGACCATCATATTGTTGACATGATGTTTTTGGTAAATATTATATGACGCAAGTGTGCTACAACATTTATTTAGCGACAAAGATTTATTTTTGTCCCTTAAAATGTTTTTTTGTGTCATATTTGTCTGCAAAAGCTTGCTTCTTTTTAATCCTACGCCTCTCTACCGTTAGGTGCGAGGCTGTTAACACATAAGAAGTTTGTCATTACGTGTGTATTCCTTATATCAGTTGAAATTATAAAATGCAAAACATACCTATACTTGCTTCGCTTGGGTTAAAATCTCATGGTAAGAGTATCCAATGTATTATAATATTCAGAGTCGTATTCCAGTGAGACTAAAAATGTTTATTCACAACATGAAAAATGCAATCATGTCGTATTTAACGAAACTATTTTTATACAGAGATGAATAATAATCATGTGGTTTTTATGGTTCACTGCTGTGATTAATATATTTGCAACGTTCCTAAGAATTATTCGAAAACTTAAAATGCTAAAGCTATAAATACAGACACAAATCTCAAAAGATAATTTTATTATGTATTAAAATGTCATTAAGTATGTAAAATTATTGAGTTGTAGTTATTTCTATGAAAAATTTTAACTTTTAAAGCGATGTTTCTTTTTTAAACACCAGGAATTTCAGAAACGCCTTTTATAAACAAATCTTACTCATTTCTTTGCAAGGAAATGTGTTTACATTAGCAAAGCCAAATTATGGGTCATTTTTTTATTTGCATACAAATAAAACTTCTTTAAAGCGTTCTCCAAAATATGCGAAACATTTCAACTCATGTGTAACGTTGATATATCAATTTGTTACTTCCATATCTTCAACATATCACGATGCTACACATATTACCTCGTAAAGTTCGAATTGAGCAAATATTGGAGTCGTACAGCAATGCGAATATTGTCATGACATTTACTATTGTGTATTTTGCGTTACTAACGGAAATGTCAGGTCATGTAGATTTTAATTATTCCATGAATGATTTACAGGGGCGTTTGATGCTGTGTTTATAAAACAAACTTTTTTTAAACAAAATAAATATGAAGCTCCAGCGGTTGGAGATTCAACAGTTTCTTTAACCCAAATCAAAATGTCAAACGAACATTGGATATAACCGAAGGAAGTTCGCTAAATTTTATGAGTGGATACTTAAATTTGCTTTTGTTTAAGGTCTTAGGTCAATATCATGTTAATTTTAGGTAAATAAACCTACGTTATGCATTGTTCAGGTTTATTCACAAAATATTCTCTTTGCATAAGGCTACTTTTCAGTAATATTGTGATAACTTATTCAAATATTAAGTTTAGATTTTATTGTTGATTTAGATCCAACGCATTGAAGGTTTCGATCTGTTTCATGGAGTCTTTTAAAACTGAAATTGCTAGTAATTAATGAATTTACACTTTTCGGAGTCGTATCGTTTTGATCATTTAGGAATATAATTTTTGAGTTTCTCAGTGATTAAAACTTTTGTTCAAAATAATTTTAAAAATGTAACGTTTTTACCCTATCGGATCAAATTTAATAGATGTTTTTGTTGATATTTGAGTACTTCTTGACATTAATTCTCCAATTCATACAATAACGCCTTAAACTTTGTAACCTATCAAAAGTAATTTTCTGCAGTTTATTATTTATAATCTGCTCCGTGAGACCCTAGAAGTCTTCAAAAGTTGGTTAAAAAATTAAGATTTAAAAAGTGGTTACTAAATTTTAAAAACAACAAAGATGGAAAACAAGCACTACTATATTTATTGTAGTTTTTAAGCTTATTCCTTGAATTGCATTTTTTTTAACCGCACAGCTAAATTGGGTTTGATCTGTGAATACAAAAACAAAATCTGTTTTTGAGGCATTTTCAGTGAAAAATCAAGCGCGCTGTGGAATATGCTTAATATTATTTATAATTAGTACTTTTATCATATTTAGCAGCTGTACTGGTCCAAATTCGATGGGATTACATGGGTATCTCGTTTAATAGTCGAGATAGAGAAACGGTTAAATTACCAAAAATGTGCAGTTTTTTGGGACAAACTCAAAACCATTTTCAAAAATATTCTATCATTTCCGGTTTTTGGGGTATTAAAGAAAAACTGTTTTTTGTTACATTTTTAATGTGTCATATCTCAATTATTGTTTTAAATATCAAAAAAGTGTATGAAGATTATTTTTAGATATTTTAATGTAGATTTTGATAGTACTAAAACCATTTTTTTACGTTCGCCGTTAAAAAATTATGTCATAAACTTACCTTGTTTTAAATGGAAGCTATAGTTGACTAAGACCTATTTAAATTCCTTATTTTTTTCCCTTACTAAATACATAAGTGTTGATCTATTTATTTTCAATATTACGCAAGTAACAAACGTTTTTTAATATTTTTTTAAGATGAAAAACAAAATGAGGCTGTGAAAAAAAAAAAAAACAAGGAAAACCGAAAATGATAGAATATATTTAAGAACTGTTCTGAGTTTGTCTTAAAAAACTGCACATTTTTGGCAACTTAACTGTTCTCTATCATGACTATTAAGGGAGATACCCATGTAATCCCATCGAATTGGGACCACCCTATACAGGGTGGACCAAATTCGAATGTTTTAGGGGGTATACCGGTTACCGTGTTAGTTAGCGAAAACTTGATATCGGCCTCTTGGGCTAGTTTTTTTGAGACAAGAACGCCTACGTAATCAAATTTTTTATATCGCTTTCCATTTCGGCACCACAGACGAAAAATGAAATTCCATCATTTTTGAAAATGTACTATAACTTCTTTATTTATTAAAATAGAAAAAAACGTTATAAAGGTTTTTAAACAGACTTTTATGCTTAACTATAAAACAAAATAATTTTTTTTTAACGATCTTGATTTTCGAGATATTAAGTAAACTTATATTTTTTTAAATGGAAACCCTATTAAACCATGACTTTATACGAAAGATAATTTTTTTAGCTTTTCCAAAATATATTTGTTGCCAAAAATGACCGAGATATGGCCAATTTTGTAAAAATTGCCTTTTATCAGTGAGGCTTGTGTACTTAGAGTTTGGAAACCGCTGCATTGCAGCATGCCATAGGCATAGAGACCCCATCACAAACGTCTTTAGGCCACTGCCGCAGCTACGATTTTTTAGCGTACCCGTAGCTAGCTTACTAAAATAGGATAAATTATAAAATTGTGATTCATCACAACTTAATGCACTTCCTTAGTATCTGAGCTTCGGAGAGATATAAACGAAATGCGTTGAATTCCGCTCGCTGTTGCTATATTTAAGACGCTGTAGCGACGCCGGGCGCCGTGTACATTCATGTAGGCGATGTCGCCGCTCTGTTATTTGCGAAGAGATAAATGTCATGTTATAGAATATTTCATTGGAGACAAATTAATTTAAAGAATATTTTTATAACGATTTTAAATTTGCATTTTTTGGTATGCGTCAATGCTATACTATCATTTTTATGAATTTATTTTTGATGTTAATGATAATCACGAGCGACTCCCTAAAAGTAGTCGGCGATAGAGGCTTAGATTTTTATTTATTCGATACATTTTTTAGCATTTTAAAATTTTATTAGATTCTATAAGAAGCCATCCTTGTAGTGGGTAGGTTTGGATGAGTAGTACCACTGTTATAAATTTATTTGCCTTGTTAGTTATTTACGTAACAAGACCGAAAAGTAGCCGAGCCGTAGGCGAGTCCTGAAAGCATACAAGTCCAGTAAAGACACTTTACTGGTATGTTACGTACAATATTTCTTCTGCGTCCGCCACTGACACCAAAGTCACCCATCATCCATAATTAAACAATAACTTAACAAACTACAGGTGAAAACTCGCTTGGTGGTATAATGACGTTTGTTTGACAGCGCAAATCAACAAAACAACTCGTCCCCATGGCAACCAGCTGCTTTCCGGCCTAGGCCGGTAAAGACAACTCATTACAATGGCAACCAGTTTCTTTCTGGCCTAGGTCAGTAAAGATGTATTTTCTACCCTGAAAATTTGATCGAAAACAACTGATTTTCTGGACGGAGGCAAAAAAAAAGAATATTGACGAAATTTGGATTTAATCAAAACACGTAGGATTTTGTTAAAAAATAGAGCCTCTAATCCTAAATCCTAAATTTCAACTGTACTATTCAACAAAGCAATAGAAAAGATAATAAGAAGCAGCCGTCTGAACCAGGGAGGAGATATAATGTACAAGAGCCATCAAATAGTGAGATATGCAGACGACATCGCCATTATAGACAGAAACATAAAGAAATTAGTACACGCGACAAGGAGATTGGTGGAGGTGGCTTCTAAGATGGGGGTTGCTATTAAACCAGAAGAAATTTAAAGTTAAATTATGTCTATTGGAGGAAGTCAGCAGAATGTAATCCTAGAAATAACTACGAAATTGGCAGAAATGAGTCTGGAAAAAGTGGATGAGTTTGTTTATCTGGGTGCCAGAATAACGAAAAACTCTTAGGAAGGAAAAGAATTGGAGGCAATATTAACAAAAGCAAATACTTGTGTCGGAGCCTTGAACCAACCACTAAGGGTGAAACAGTTATCTAGAGATGCTAAATTCCGCCTTTGCAAAACAGTACTGCGACCAACAGCACTATATGCCTGCGAAACTTGGATGCTGAATAAGAAAACACAGGAAATATTGCAGAGATTGGAGAGGAAAATACTTAGAAGAGTTTTGGGAGGAAGGAAAACAGAACAAGGAAATGAGAGAAGAACAAAGAGGGAAATTTATGAGATGTACAAGGGACCAGCAATTGACTTGGATAATAAAAGCCAAAAGATTACAGTGGTTGGGTCATATCGAAAGAAAGGCAGATGGACGAACACCAGAAATGATAGCCTGGAAAACACCAAACTACAAGTAGAAGACGGTGGAGAGAAAAGTAGTGCTACCAGACCTTAAAGATAAGGGCATAAGAGATTGGAAAAGAATAGAAAAGAGTGGAAGAAAACTACGGAGCTGTGGGCGTAAACGGCCTGTAAAAAAAAACTCTCTATGTATATAAATTTCTGAGATGTCACCCTCAAACACAAAAGTGAAATCTTACTAACGATAAGTATTGAAACGACAGATAAAAATATGATTAAAAAAAGGTATTGAAAATTACTTTTAAAAAGCTTGTGACCCTGCAGAAATGCTCGCACGTTTTGGGTCGAATATTTTATTGGAGTGTCTTTGTGAATATTTTGAGACAAAATTTGAATGAGCATTCAAGCCTATTTCACCTGAAAGAGTTATTTTTTGTCTCCGCTGACGCAAGTTGCGTACCAATTTATTTAACTAGCACGGTGTTGGCCACTTTCAAAGGCTTCTAAATGTGCCATTAACACTGATTTGGAAAATTTGAACAATTAATTGACGCCGTAATCACGCGCAACGCTTTTATTAATTGCAGGAAAGTCGGTCACCTAGCGTCCAAAAGCTTCTGAAACGTTTCGTAATAGCTCATATCTGCATCCGCTCCGAATGAGGTTGCTATTAAAACTGCCGAACAATTACTGTAATCATCTCGAACAGTCGCCGCTAAAATATTTATAGAAATACAAGAAGTTTACAGTTTCTTAACACTTTTATACCGCGTCCTAACGAATTTAAATGAATTTGGGTCAAACTGATTGTTATTGTTAAACAGCTGACAACACGTTTTTATTTTATACCGCATGAAATCCGGGTTTTACTGACAAGGTGTAATTATTCTTTTAATGGATCGGAGTTCTTGTTTGACATTTAATTCAAATCATGTCACATTGTAAGTCTTAAAATGCTTTATAAAAATAAATTTGTAAATAGGTCATTGCCATGTCTTTGATAATTTACTTTCAATAAAACAGTAATATTGGTTTCCTGTTTAAAAGTATATTTTCGTGGTAAATTATACCATTTTAGTTTATATTTTACAATTTTTTAATCTCAGAAACTACAAAGGTTTGCACACATGGTGTTTCTTTTACCAAAAAAGCCTTAAACCTAACTGCATCTGTCTTCTAGAACGATCATTCGAATCTATGATTTTTATTCAGGCCAAAATTATCTCTATTTTAGTAAAATTATCAAACGTTTTGTACATTTACAGGTTCCCTTAGTTTCAAATATAAAAAATCGCACCTGTATGTGAAGCACAATGAAACATACCTTATTCTATGAAGTCGGTAAAGTACAGCTTAGTACTCCCTCGCAATAAACAAGTCCCCAAATATCTCTTGATAACATTATTCACTCCTTACTTCTAATAAAAATAATATCTGTTTATTATGGAGACGCAAATACTTAATGCCACAGCTTAGGGCCACAGTAGGTTGAAAGTCATCTCCAATGTAAAGTTCTTCACATCCAAAGGCATATTTGGGTATTTAGAGCCAGTCATGCAAGTAAACAAATATTGTAACGCATACTATTCAATTTCGATAAGACGATAAGTACTTGTTGACGTAGACTAGAATTTAACCATCGAAGGGATGAAAATAAGCTAGTGACAATCTTGCTAACACATTTTTTAGTACTTGACTCGTCTTTTAGGCTTAAAGATATAAAATAACACGGTTTTATTGCAGTGATATGAATAACATCAACAAAAAAGTTACGTTGGTCGATAACACAAGCTGACATTTCAGAACGTTGTTTTAATTTTGATAACTGTTTTTATATAAATTACATGCTCTGCATTCGTTGGAACACGTAGTTTTTCGCTATCACATCAAGTTTTTCAGGAAAATGGGAAAAACAGATTAGTGAGTTTTTAAACAAAAAAATTAATTTTAAAACTATTTAAACCAAACTATTTGTATAATTTATATTAAAATTGCTGTTCTTATATAAATAACATGCTCTGAGTTCAACGGCACACACAGATTTTTGCCATCTCATCAAGTTTTTCAGCAAAATGACAAGTTTGGGTCCAATACGTAGAATTACATAGGATGTATAATAATAATAATCTTTATTTGTTCTGAATATCCCAGTTTATTAAAAAAATTCTTTGTGTGAAAACCTGATATGATATCAAAAAACTAAAAGCAGATTCGTAATTAGCGCCACCGAATTAGTAAATAATACCAATCAAATTCAAAACAACAAAAGTCATGTCGGCCTGTGTTGTTTAAGTTTGGTTGTTCAAACGTTGGTTAAAGTCGAATTTCTTTTTTACAGTAACTACAACGGCGTGGCTTTGTCTGTTTTATTTTGACAAAGCGCTGTGCCGCCGAGCCTAAGACTTAAGCAAAATATTTATATAGTATTGTTGCGTAAATTGTTTTTCCAGGAGGTTACATGCATAAGCTTATCTCAATTAGTTGAACATTTTAGCTCCCCCATTGTTTGCAATTCATGTGCATCACAATTTACGTTTTTGTTTATTGATCAAACGCGTGATCGCACTCCATTGTATATCTTATCGGTCTTCTAGATTTTAATAATAACAACTTTTTCACCACACTACCACAACGCTTTCACGTGATACAGGTTTTTGCTACCACTTGCAAAATTATTAAGCTAATGTTGTTTTCCTATCGTACGCGATAATTAAAAAAGCTCTGAGTTTTGTCCTTGGTTGTTACCAAGTAAACGATGCTTTTTAACCCTTAACTGATGAAATTAAGTCTGCCATAATACGCGACATTTTGTTTTTGCAATTATGTTTATGTGTCATTGAGTTTTTTGTCGTATCTTTGCTTGATGTAACTTTCAAAAGTTTGAATTGATTAATTACTAAATTTAAAAAAACGAATGCAAATTATTGTTTACTTAAACAAAACTAGAACAAGCTGCTTTTAAAAAACAAATTTAACAAAAAAGCTAGTACTTTAACAAATGCTCCAGGTTTTTTTCTTGAAAAAGTTTGTAGTAAACAAAAATACACTGAGAGAAAACTTGGTGTGTCGTGGCCATATACAAAATTGATGGTCCCGGCGGGTATAACCTACACCTACATACAAAAAAATTAAAAAAAGTGAATTTCATACGTTCCAAAGTATGTATACAGGGTGACAATAATCTACATGTGTTGTATGGGTAACTTTGTTATTACAAGAGTAACAAAGTCGGTTAAATTAGCAAAGTTGGGCAGAATTTCAAGACGAATTTAATGCCATTTTGACATTTGGTCTACACCTTCAACTTTTTTAAATATTTTGAAAAAACCAAAAACAGACGATTTTTTCAATGGTAAATAATTCCACAGCCACCTATGTTAAAACCAAAGTGTGAATTGATTCCTTTAGATATTTTTACGTAGAATTAGAAAAAAATATTTAAAAAGTCATAGCTCACTCGATTTTCGAGATATAAGCCAAACTTGACTTTTTTTAAATGGCAACCATAGTTGGCTATGGGTTCATTAAATAGCTTATTTTCTTCTGATTTCAAAAATGTATGGGTTGTCATATCTATTTCCATTAGTTTTCTTACAATTTGCAAAAACCGAAATTATTACTAAATAGTATAAGGGTGCCTTGGAATTGGACAAGAATGTCATGTTTTCTTGCTTTATATCTAATCATCAGAAACAATCAGAAACAATTGAAATTACTAGTAAAATAATTTAATTGAACAATAACAAATAAAATACTTCGTGGCTAATATTAATAAACTACTAACATAATAATTAATGACTAAAATTAAATTAAAAATTATAATAATGCTTCAAAGTGGCCACCATTTTCTTGAACACACAGTTGACACCGTTTTAATATTTCACTTTGCACTTTTAGTAAAGTATTATGTCTGATTTCTGCTACAGCTGCTCTTATGTTGGTTTTCAGGTGATCAACACTATGGGGCTTTTCTTTATAAACTTTATCTTTAATAGTTCCCCATAGAAAAAAATCCATAGGCGTTAGGTCCGGAGACCTGGGAGGCCATGCAATATGACCTCTGTTACCTATCCAGTTAGGAAATTTTTCTAATAAATAGTTTGATATTATTTGTGCATTGTGAGCTGGTGCTCCATCATGCTGAAAGTAATTCAAATTTTGAATCAAGTTCAATGGAAGATCGTCCAACATTTCTTCTAATTGATTTTGTAAAAATAACAAATAGCGCTCTGAATTTAAATTTTCCTCATAAAAATAAGGACCGAGTATTTTTGTACCAAGAATGGCACACCAAACATTGATACTAAAAACATGTTGATCACGTCTTTCAACCGTTAAGTGTGGATTTTCCCTCGCCCAGTAAATATGATTTTTTCTATTAAATAATCCATTGTTTGTAAATTTTGCCTCGTCAGTAAATAAAATTGATTGAGAAAAGAGTTCGTGTCTTCGACTTTCTTCCACGAACCATGTAGCATAGTTTAATCTTCTATCCAAATCTGTTGGGTACAACGTATTTCCAATATGATGATGATAAGGATTAAAATTATTTTGTTTTAAAATTATTCTTGCTTGTTCTCTGGATACGTTACACTCAAGTCCGATTTCTTGTACAGATGCAGTTGGTTTAAAAGTATTGTATGCCAAAACAAGTACCTCTGTATCTTCATTAAAATTTATTTTGGCATCTTTTGGTTTAGAAAATGATCCATACTGTTTTAAATTAGCTTCGAGTTTTGCAAACAATCTTTTATCTGGCTGCCTTCTTTCCATGTATGTTAGTAGATATAATTCCGATGCTGCGTTTACATCACGATTACAACTGTAGTAGCAAAATTTTTTTCTTCCCTCGAATAAGCCATATTTTTTATTTTTTTAAACTTTTATCACAATTACTTAACACATTCACATCAGTAATTAGCAGCAAAACAGAACTTAGTTTGACAACTAATTTAAAAAAAACAAAAAATGCTCTCCAGTTCCAAGGCACTCACATACTATTTAGTAATAATTTCGGTTTTTGCAAATTGTAAGAAAACTAATTGAAATAGATATGACAACCCATACATTTTTGAAATCAGAAGAAAATAAGCTATTTAATGAACCCATAGCCAACTATGGTTGCCATTTAAAAAAAGTCAAGTTTGGCTTATATCTCGAAAATCGAGTGAGCTATGACTTTTTAAATATTTTTTTCTAATTCTACGTAAAAATATCTAAAGGAATCAATTCACACTTTGGTTTTAACATAGGTGGCTGTGGAATTATTTACCATTGAAAAAATCGTCTGTTTTTGGTTTTTTCAAAATATTTAAAAAAGTTGAAGGTGTAGACCAAATGTCAAAATGGCATTAAATTCGTCTTGAAATTCTGCCCAACTTTGCTAATTTAACCGACTTTGTTACTCTTGTAATAACAAAGTTACCCATACAACACATGTAGATTATTGTCACCCTGTATATATATGTACGAAATTAGTAAAGCACCTAATGCTATAAACAATAAAACTGATATAAGTCAGTTAAGTTTAATTTATTCTTATTTACTTGGTTCAAATAACTGACTTCTTAAGTTCTAATGATCAATTTGTTCTGTTCATTATCAGTATTTGCTGTCTATGTTCTTTTCCCTTTTTATATTGTATTTATAGTGTTCAAATTGTTTTTGACAAATTGCAAATGTTAACTTTTATGATAAGTCTTGTCATTTAAATTAATTCTAAGGATTTTTTGTATTAAATCAGGTTTATATTTATAAATATTTCATGTATTATATTCACGACTAGCGTACATTTAGACACTACTAGCAGTCTCTGGATCATATGTTCATAATTCACATCCACGTTGTATTATTTTTTAGTTTCCGCATTGACTGTCTAACTTTTACAAGTGCAATGTCGTGTGACATCACTTAATTTATTTAATTATTTTCATAATCCTGTAATATCAATGTAATCATCAACTACTACTATTTATATATTTTTATAACCTGTAAAAGGGCATGTCGTTTACATAACGTTATTCACATATTTATATTTTTATTCTTATAATAGTTAGTTAGTCAAATTTTAACATGTGAAAATGTGCTGTTCTTTTTTTAAATTTTGTGATTTACTGTGACACTGATTTTTTGACGATTGAGTTGTGTAAAGCAACTCTTAAAATTTAAACCAGTTTTAATAATATATACAAACATTTTAATATTTGTACAAACATTTTAATAATATATATAAACATTTTAATAATATACGTTCAAAATTTTAACCCTTTTGGTTAAATACAAATTTTAAATGAATTTCTACTCTGGCGTTCCAATTGGTTCAGCTTCTTAATACATTCTCGCTTTGAGTAAGTATAAACTATAATAAAAACACTTTGTTTTTATTCATGTTTGTGTCACAAAAATATTTTTGTTCCTGTTGTACAGTAACCCTGAGGAAGGATAGAAATAAATCCGAAATATTGGTGATCAACAAAGAGTTTTCTTTATGCCCCACTGAAGTCTTCAGTAAAGACCACAAAACCCATTAAATATATTTACTATATATATATATATATAAAAGCTATTTTGCAGGCCGTTTAGGCCCAGAGCTTAGTGATGTTCTTCCACAATCTTAGCTCTTTCGCTTTTTTTCTCCAATTCATTATGTTTTTATCTCTTAGTTCTGTCTCCACAGCTTCTCTCCATCTTTTTTGGGTCTTCCCCTCTTTTGCTTGTATGCATACTCTTTCCACGCTACATCTCTTATTATTCTGCTGTCCTCCCTTGCTCTTTCAAAAATTGTATATACCTTCTTGTTCGTTCTTCTTATATATCCCTCATCTGTTTTTATTTTGATATTTCATTTTCATGTCTAAGTAGATTATTTAAAAATACGCCCTTTTTTAAAGGATCTCAATATATGACGCATTTTATAATTCTCTTTTGATGCAACCGCATTTAAAGGGGTTTTATATAAAAGCTTGTACGGTCACCGAAGTTTGCTAGAATTATCAATTATGCATTGATGCATTACCATCCTCATTATAGCAGTACCGTTACTTTGAACAACGACTCACCGAGCGTATAACATGCACTATTATTGACTTTACAATAAACTTTTACAGTTTTGTTTATTTGTGCATAAATAATGTAAAATAATGCAATAATCAGCTTTAGCTCGCTACAGGCTACAGCATTACTAGCTTAAATGTAATATTAACTTTTTGACGTGCTCACCAACCGACTGTGTATTTAAGAACTTGTGGCATAGTTAAGAACGTGGCGTGTAAAGCAAAAGTCAGTTTTGCACTTCTCAGATAATTGATTACACACCTCGCTGGGCTTGAGAACAAGTAAAACGAAAATTTGGGTTATTATTGACGGCCAAACAATAGTTGGTTTGCATATACATTTGACTTAAAATTGTAACCGCCTTTTGTTACATCTTTTTTTGCATTTCATTTACATATTTCTATGTGAATGTTATCGCGAAATAACACTTGCTTGATTTAAGTATGACAGTTTACTATGAACGATAGTGCATGGCCTATACCAGTGGTCGGCAAACCCATTAGTCAACAGAGCCAAATATCAACAATACAACGATTGAAATTTCTTTTGAGAACCAAATTTTTGTTTGTTCGCATGAATATGTAGACCCGAATAAGGAAAGAACAGCAAATGCTAGTTTGTTCAGATGATTATATGAGTCAGGAACACTATTCCAGGTATTAATAATCAACATTTTTCCTTATTCGGGTCTATCAAGCAGTCAAACCAGTCATCACGAAGTTTTAATCGCACTAGGGTACCTCTACTTATAAACAAAAGGAATAAGGTCTTCAGATATAACTTGAACTTGGGACCTCTGCAGCACAGAATCGAAGAAGGGCAGCTTTGATGGTATGGGCACATAACGAGGATGAAAGAAGAAATAACGACAAGAAGGATATACGAGGCAAGGGTAGTTTAAAAGGAGGAGGGATAGACCGAGAAGAACCTGGACGGAAGAAATAAAAACAGCGGCAGAGAAACGAGGAGTCGTGGCAGGAAATAAAACAAAAAACTCAAGAAAGAGGAGAATGGAGGCAGATATGGAAAAGAAAACCCACGCAATAACTGAACTCCAACAAGCCGTACACCAGGAAAGGTAGAACAGGCTTAGGACTAAGTGAGTAAGTAAATAATACAATATCTATTGATTTTGGAATTAAATACCATGAACAAAAACGAACTAAATTTTGGTTTTCAAAAGCTTTGTAATATTATATTAATTTTATAGGCTTGTTGGAAATGTTTTGTTAAAATTAATAAGCAAATTAAGTGATTATTTGGAAACATGGCTATACAACTTGATTAAGACTGTCATGCTAGTCTAATCAAAATCTATGTTTCACGAACAGTTTGAATATCAATATATCGACTAACAGTTACGATAAACTTTGAATTTTACGAATGTTATACTCCTACCTTTTAAATATCCCCGGCTCGATGGATCCAAGAAGGTTTAATACATTATTTTATTGATTTACGGTGACTACTAGAAAATTGGATGGTTAATTCCCTTAATAGTGCCTGTTATGCGATTTGTTTGATTTATTTTAAATTGCTCAAGTGGTTTAATAATAGCCTAGAATAGTTGGATGAAGCAAAATCAGAAAATACTTTTATCGCATCTGTTCCTCCACATTATTAAAAACTCGATGTGATTTATTCTCGCTATTATTTTTTTATGCACTAGCATTTTTTTGTGTTGGTTTGAAAAAAACAACAGCTGTATAAAAAGTTACATCGATGCTCGTATATGGTAGTGAAAATCGAACTAAAATTTAATGATCGTTCGAGTGAAATGGCCGCAAATCGCAACGAAACGTTGCATAATGTATTCATCAACAACTTGGTGTTTCTGCTGTTCTTCTCACATTTCAACGAAAAGCACGCGATCAAATTTGGGGTCCGTTTAAGTACGTAAGACGGTTTACACGATTCGGTAACAGTTGCATGCCTCGTTGAAGTGTTTATGAGTGGCGTAAAAGTTCCGAAAGCATTAATTGTACATCAAAAACGAACTATGTAGCGCCCGAAAATTTTCATATCGAACGTAAATTTATGAACCTACAAAGTGTAATCGGTAAAAAAGCTTAAAATATACAACTTTTACGACTGATTTTTATACCAGAATGGTGGTAGTATTGGCTGCAATTCGTACATCCGGGAATTATAAACCGAGCAGTGCTTGGAAAATGTGATGAAAATAAGTTTTAGCTAGGCAAAAATTATAAAGGATGTCAATTATTAACTCAACAGACAGACAGATCTTTTATTTTTAGAACGGTTTGTTAGAAATTAAAGCAAATAACGCTTTTTATAGTTAAGTAGATGTTTGAATAATGCTTTTATTGTAGATTGTAGTTCATTTCTTTATTAAATGTTTTACTTTACCGAAGTCTCTTGAATGTTTTTCGTTGAACAAATTTTCTCCTAAAGCGAATTTATTGGTTTAGTTTAATTTAGTGTGTTCTTCCATACGAATTCTATTGTTTGTTTGGTTTGTCTTATAGGTATGTAATTCTAACCGCTAGTACAGTTTGTAAAAATATCTTCTTGTCTTGTGTAGGTCCCGTTTTTGAGACAACATTTGGGCTTATAAATGGGGATGGACGCTCAATCGGTGGATAATCGGTAATCGGCCGTCGACTCTTTTACGGATTTTTCGGTAATAGTTCTTTTGATCGGTTTGATCTCCTTAAATTTAATTTTGCCAACGGATTGGATTAAGGAACTAGTTTTAAGTACATTTTGTTACTCTAATTGTTAGTACTTATATGGCCATAATAAAGCTATTTTTTGATACAGAAAACAAAAAAAGTTCACTAAAAATATTGACAAAGAACACAATATCGTTGAACTAACACAATTTTAAAAAATACAGGGTGTTTCTGAACGATGTAGCATAATTTCTACTGGTGAATCTACATTGAAAAATAGGACGATTTAGCCCATCATGCCTTATAGAAAGTTGCATCGTCGCTAAGTTACAGCCCCATGAAGAGGGGATGAAAAATTGTTGTTTTATTGATAAATCAAGAACGCTTTGACCTACAACATTTATATTTGGCACGTATTCTACAATAGGCAAGCGTGTTCTTATGCATAAGTTTGAGCGAAATCCCACCATAGGGGGCGCTACAATCGATAATAGCAGTTTATTTATCTCAGAGTTATATTTTAATAAAACGATGGCTCCTATCAAAAAACTTTATGTTACTAAAAATGTACATTTTAGACCTACCTATCCGACTGTTACAATAAAAAATTAAAATTACGATCGACAAAAAAAACAGCAGGTTATTTATCTGCTATTATCGATTGTAGCGCCCCCTATGGTGGGATTTCGCTCAAACTTATGCATAAGAGCACGCTTGCCTATTGTAGAATACGTGCCAAATATAAATGTTGTAGGTCAAAGCGTCTTGATTTATCAATAAAACTACAATTTTTCATCCCCTCTTCATGGGGCTGTAACTTAGCGACGATGCAACTTTCTATAAGGCATGATGGGCTAAATCGTCCTATTTTTCAATGTAGATTCACCAGTAGAAATTATGCTACATCGTTCAGAAACACCCTGTATATCTTGGAATATTTACAGAAAGTAAATAACTAAAACACTTTTAATGTAGCTATATAATCAAATTCTGTTGCTCTTACCTTATAACTAATTTAGAAACCATAAGATTCTTAAGTTTTAGATCATAAGTTATTTGTTATACTTCAGTTTTCGTATGATTTTAATAATTTTTTGTTTATCACGAAGAAACTATATACAGGATAATGCAAATTCGATGGGATAGCAGGGGTATCTCGCTTAATAGTCAGTATAGAGAAATGGTTAATTTAACAACGTTTTTTGACACAAACTCGGAATAGTTTTCAAAAATGTTCTATCATTTTCGGTTTCTGAGTTATCGAAAAAAAGTGTTTTTTTTTTGTCATATTTATAATATGTCATATATTTGTTATTGTTCTAAATATTAAAAAAATTTAAGTACCTAGATTGTTTTTAGATATTTTTATGTTAACTGCGATTAAACCTTAAAAAATAAATCACGCTGGCCGTTAAAAAGTTATGACACAAACTTACCTTTTTTTAAATGGAAGTTTTAGTTGTCTATGACCAAATATATATAAGGGTTGATGTAGTTATTTTTAATAATACGCAAGTTACAAATGTTGTGTTTTTGTTTTTTTTCTTTTTTTTTTAAAGAAAAACAGGCTGTGAAAACCAAAGAAAAACAAGGCGAAAAACATTTCAAAACCAATGTAGAACAAGCTACGAAGGTTTTTTAATTTGTTGTGAATAAAATAGTTATTTATATAAATAACCACGCGAGGGATAAGAAGGAACTTTATTGCCGAGGTGCATATTAAATTTTTTCTGCAATCGTCAAAGCGAAAAATCAAGCAAATACCTATTTTACTTTTTACTGCCGATCGGTAGTGAAAATGATTATTACAATTGCTTTTGGGTAGGTACTTATTGAGCTAGTTTAGTGACGATTGCAATCCCATCGAATTTGGATCACCCTGTACAATCAAAATTATGTTAAAATAAACACGTTTTATGAGTGCAATAATTATATAATCCAATAAACCCAATGTGAAAGTCAATGATCGGCCGATTAACCGGTAATAGGCTGATAAGGTAGGGCGATTAATCGGTTCTCGGCCATTTTGCCTTTTCGTATCTACTTTTAAATCTTGGAGTCGCCTTAAACACGATTAAGACTTCTGTGACTTTTGTAAAATATTGTAAAAATAGAAGTAAACAATCGGTTATCAATCGAGGAATGTATACTAGGGAATAAAGATAAAACTGATAAATGTATTCAAAATATTTCGTTAAAGCCATTGCACCATATGGCATTATTAAATAATTGATGCAAACGATTAACAAAATTACTTCATACTACTTTGCAGTGCACTTCTACAACAAAGGGAGAAGTAAATACGAGTAATATAAAAAAGTGTATTGGTACAAAGAAAGATAGACGTATACAGGATATGTTCAGATTTTCCTAAATATTATTACCTACTACGCGTATTGGTTACTGTACTGATTAATTACGAGAGGCAATCGAAGAATTACGATCCCAATAATATTTTGTCGTAAACGAAACATAAGGGTCCTTACGAACAACTTTTTCCCGGAATTAAAAATAAATGGGGAATTACAGTAAAGACGTCCTAATTGTATCTCAGACAGTGCAATAATTTTGCTTCAATAGGAAAGTCGTAACAAAATGATCTGTCAGATGTTTTGGAGTTGTGGAAATTAATGGTCCAGAGACACATTGAGAAGCGTAAAATATTTGGAAGCAATATGAACGGATTATATTTATTTATTTTAGACAAAAATATTTTTCACGCGTTGTGTGCTTTGCTCACATAAATCCGTTTATCACATGTTATTATTCAAGTTCTACAAAATCCAAGGAGCAATATAATTTTATATGACGGGTTCCCTTAGCGTTGACGTGAAAAAATATCTAAAATTGTATTAGGTTGTTAAAATGGAAATATTATTCGCCATTTTGTTTTACATTTTTGCCATTTTTCACCCTGACGAATTCAATATAACCAAATCCTTATATAAAACCGTGGAATTTTAAATGAGGCGTACTTAAAAACTTAAGACTGAGACAACTCTGCAAGATATGTTTTAACTAAATGGATTTGACGACTTAATATTACGTGGAGTGGAATTTTCAAACGAAGTTAGAAACTTCTGGAGAATCAAATAATTGTGTGATAAATAATCGAAGTCGTTTAAAGGATTTGTTTTAGACTCGTTAAACAATTATTTTTTGGAAGACTTTATAATGTGAAGTTCCGCCGTACATCAATTATTTGGTTTTACTTTGATGTTATTTGCTTTACTTCTCAAACGGATAGCATGGAAGAAATACCGACACATCAATTACTAAAACTTTTTACACTTTAAAAGTACCACGTTATAAGGATTTCAACTTTAGTGAAACAAACTAACGTTAAAATATTACGGTTATCACCTGAGGTGTACAACGTCAGTGCTTGGGTTTTGTCTATCAACAAACGATTTGTTGATACATTTGTACATCATAACTAGAATACACTACTCGTAAAATATGTTCTTATAGGAAAGAATGACAAGGATGCAGGTACAATTACTGAGGAGGGCCATATGGAGCAAAATCTCAGGACAATCAGGCTTAGGTTGTTGAGAACCAACCACCGAAGAATATACAGCCGGTTGAAAAATAAAGAATTGGTTGTGTTTTGTTTGTTTCTTACTGTGTAATATTTGCTCGAGACGTGTGTATTACGTAAAACAAATCTTTGAGGGTCCAACCACCTCATAAATATGATTACAAACTATTAATGTAAGACTAATAAGGGCTCTCCCCCAACATTCAAAATCTATGTACAGTACGGTCCGTCACAATATAAAGGTCTACAAAGTTATTGTCGGTACAAAAATTAAAACGAAAAATGCATTAAAATAAAAAAAAAGTCTTTGTTCGTTGTTTATTCCGAACAAAAGTTCGTTTATATCAGTTCGAGCTAGTTAAGTGTTTTTGTTCTAAAATAGCACTTTACTCTTAATTGAAAGTGCATGAGCCGTTAGTATTATGTTTAAAATTAATTGACTATAACCCAGTTTTATTAGTTTGCATTAGAAAACTTTCAGTTATTTGCAAATTACACGCCCTATGGTGGCGTAAAATTACAACACAAATTGAAATTTAAATATGGGCCAGCGATAAACTCTGACTCGTTATTAAGTAAACTTGCCGTGCAAAGAATTAATATTTTATATACTGGGGAACGTTAAACGAAAATTGATGTTTTCTGCAATAATTCTTGATTATATTAGTTATAAGCCATCCATGAATAACAAGTCTATAGAAGTTGTTTGTATAATATTTATAAACTACTTCGTAAATGCACACAAAACATAAAACCACGTTCGTCTTAAAAATTCCAATAAAAGTTGTCCCATAGGCGTATTGAAACAATGAATTTAACCCTTCATTAGCAAACTACTACTAAATGTGTTTTTGTACACTATACCAGTTGATAATGTTTTGGGACAATAAAGGGGAAAATAAAAATCCAATAATGCTAATAACAATAAGATACAATTCAAAATTTACGCACAGAACTTTAACGAACAACAAAATATGTATAAAAAGATTATACAGGGTGTTTCTTAAGTATTGCAAAAAAAATCGGGAGGTGATTCCTTATCGAAAGTTAAGGGGGGTCTTTCACCTAAAATTTTTTCCTTAGACGTGTCCTTCCGAAGTTACACCCCCTCCCCCCTAAAGAAGAGCGGTAAAATAGGTTTTTTATTTTATTTCTCAAATTTGGACATAAGTATGTAGGAGAATGATATTTGGTAGATGTTTTATACTTATTAAAAGGTTTCCCATAATAATATTTTTAATCAATAAAATAGGTAAACATGAACCATCAAAATATTCCATTATAAAACGATTAATTTTGGTAGTTACCATGGTTTGTTTATGTCCATATTGGGTAGAATTGAAGGGTGTAATTCATTTTAACGTTTACGCGGTGACAACGCTAAAACGCCCGTCAGTTCTCCACAATATGAACATAAACAAACCATGGTAACTACCAAAATTAATCGTTTTGTTATGGAATATTTTGATGGTTCATGTTTACTTATTTTATTGATTAAAAATATTATCATGGGAAACCTTTTAATAAATATAAAACATCTACCAAATATCATTCTCCTACATACTTATGTCCAAATTTGAGAAATAAAACAAAAAACCTATTTTACCGCTCTCCTTTAGGGGGGAGGGGGTGTAGCTTCGAAAGGACACCACCAAAATGAATCGTTTTATATTGGAATATTTTAATAGTTCGTGAATATTTATTTTATTTTTTACTTAAAAACGGTAGGTTTTACGAGAAAAACTAAAGAATAAAAAAAGTTTCTAAATAAATCAAGCTTGCAAAATTTCAACCCATTAAAAGTTCTGATAAACTAACAGGGGTCGCATTTTTTAGACCCCTGTGAAGGTGGGAGATAATTAAAAATTTAACTATGGGAAACCTTTTAATAAGTATACAACATCATTCTCGTACATTTATCCAAATTCAAGAAATAAAATAAAAACCTAATTTTAACGCTCCCCTTTGGGGGGTGTAACTCCGAAAGGAGACGTCTAAGTAAAAAATGTTATATGTATAAAACACCCCCCTTAATTTTTGATGAGAAATCACCTCCTGAATTTTTTCGAAATATTTCAGAAACCCTGAATATAAAAAACACCAAACAAAACTGAATGCAGTATCTAATCTTTGCAATAAATTTTCTGGTATTCACATAACATTTTGCCGTTCAAGTAAAATAAAACCAGTTGGAGTAGAGGAAAATCTCAGTAACACATAGGCACGAATAAGTACGCTGTGAAAGGAAAATACACAAAAAGTAAGTGTTTATTTAGATTCAGAAAAAGTTAACAACAAAAATATTTGTTTAGGACTTATCGGAACGTTTGCGTCTAATGGAGGGTTAATTTATTACATAGTGAAAAATTATTTACATCTACATTTGCAGTGCTAAATACCGACAGAGACTCGATGACCATCCCAATCGACTGGCAAAACCATTACTCTAAAAAAAAAAAAAACCAAATGCGTTATAATCCTGAAGACCTCATTATTAGCTTTTAAGATTTTAAGTAAGTATAGCAAAAATCCTAGAGACCGCAAAAATCTAAATAAATCGTAGGAGATATGTCACTGGACATACTCCAGCACGTCAGTACTTTGGCATAATAAATTGCTGAATGTCCTTGGACATATTGCAAAACACTGGGATTTATAAAAAAATCTATACAAATAAAAAGTTGGCTAAATACAGTGCCTAGTATATGCAGACGATATAATAATAGTGGGGGAAAACAGAGAAGACATACAAAAATCCTTGAACCAGTGGAACGAAACGATACAACAAATGGGAATGGAAATAAACACAGGGAAAACAAAAATAATGAAAATAAACGATGATGACCAGCAAAACATCAAATGCGGAGACGACGTACTGGAGCAAGTCTCGACAATAGAGTACTTAGGAACGAAAATTAGCGAAGATGGGAAAATTGACGCAGAAATCCTAAACAGAACCAGAAAAAGCACGAGAATTTACTACCAACTAAACAAAACTATCCTTGGGAAAAAAGAAATTAGTGCACAAACAAAAACCAGAATATACAACACGGTCGTAATTCCAACTATGCTGTATGGAAGTGAAACATGGCCACTAACATCTAAACATGAGAAAAGAATAACGGCAGCAGAAATGAGATTCTTAAGAAAAATAGCGGGAAAAACAAAAAGAGATAGGTGCAAAAATAAAGACATCCAGAATAACCTACAACAAAAACAAATAACCCAAAATATCGAAGAAAAACAATTAAAATGGTACGGACACGTGCAGAGGATGCCGCCAGAATCTATGACAAAAAAAATAACAGAAAGTAGGAGGTATGGGAAAAGGCGGGTAGGAAGGCCAACAACTAACATGGAAAACAGGATAGAACAAATAGCCCGTGAAAGAGGGAAAACAGTTGGGGAGTTGAGAGCGATGACGGCAGACAAAAAGATCTGGAAAAGCTGGGTGGAGAACCACCAAAAGCCGACGCCGTGAGGCATAAGGCTTAATAAAGGAAGAAGAAGAAGAAGAAGAAGCTAAATACTTTTTAATGAACTATATTATGAACTCACCCTCTATTGATTTAATTGCAATAAATGTAAAAGCTTTTATTAAAACAACTAAGTTTTTTTTAAGTTTTCTTAAATAGCACCACCCAAAAACGAATGGAAACCCCTTCTGCAACGCAGACGATTAGATTAGATTTTAATCCGCCAATTATTCATTGCTGTCTAGATCCTAGATCCAGACTCCCTTCATTACCAACACAACAAAAACAGCTCTTTAACACTGAATTTCCAGATAATATTTCGCGAAACGGTATCTTAAAATGAATCGCTTTTGTTATCGAACTTTACCAATACATTTCTACAAGTTCAATGTGATACGATATTGGAACAACAAGAACACTGCTGAAATACCGTTTCGTGAAAACGTTATCATAACGTTTAGTTTAACACGTTAAATTCATACGAAAACATATCCAGTGTAAGTAAAAACATCACGTTAAGGTAGAAATATGAGTGACATAACAATCTACGAAGTCGTCACGACATGTGATTCAGTAATATTACAAAAGTAGCCCCAGTAGCAAGAAAGAGCTTTCGTCAAGATAACAAGTAGAGAAGTATAATAAATCTTGTAACTTGAATGCTTAAGTAGATATTTGTTTAAGGTGGCATTGTTTTATTCCTGAAAGTCGCTGAAGAACCTAACAAAAGCTGCGTGGAACGTGAAGCTAGGACTGACGACTACTTGTGGAATTGCGTAGAAGCGATGTGTCGCAATAAATACACGATGGGCGTGGTTCACTTACAGTTTTTTTTTTTTAGAGATAATGATACTTCGTTCTAAATATTTTTTGGATTTTTTATTGTTACTTATGGCGATGCAGTATTTGGTAGTTTCAAGAATTTCTTGTAATTCCAGTTTGTATATGCAGGGCATTATGGAATTAAATATAGTAAGAGGTACAAAATAAGTTGTAAAAAACAATAGTTTATACTTTCAGTGTAAGTACTAAATGCTTTAATTTATTTTAAACATTTAAACTTTACTTACAATTAATAAATATATTAAATATTAACATGTAAATCTTAAGCGAACATTTTCTTAAACCTTGAATATCTGAAAAATTAGGCAACTGTATGAGTAAAGATTTGTCAAAAATTATGGATTATTTGCAATGCACGAGTTATATTTTGTCAGAAAATTTCCTTCACTTAACAACCTGTCAAATTAAATGTATGTTATGTCAAATTTTACAATTACTGTCAGAGTGGTGAGTCAGGGGTGTGGTTTAATCTATATTAAAGTAACGCTACTGGTCGCCGAAATTCGTCAAAAAATTATCAAGACCAAAATATTTAATTCCCTCTCCAAATATATATTTTCGACCAATCATAAACTCAGATTTCTTAGAAACGACCAATAAACGCATGAAAATCTGTTAATTGCGTAAAGGATATTACCAGTTCATTGGTTATTATGTTTATTGGTCGTATTAACTACGACTGTAAGTTAAAAAATTCATCTTGTTAATCTAAAGAAATAAATATTAGCTTTTACACGGTGTTAGATTAATGATAACTTTTTATTTTGATAAGAAACTACCAAATGGAACATTTAAATATTTCTTAAGTTTTTTATTAGAATATAGGATACAACACATGGTTTTTAGATTAAAAATAAAATTAAAGCGCCTCATAGCAAACCCTTTAGGTAAAGGAATGTTCTAACAGTTTATTTTTTTTTTTGGGTTGTTTGGCATTGGACTGTAGTCCATCAGCCACAGATATTTTATATTATCGATACTTTAAATATTTAAATTAGCAAGTCGAGCAAAATTAACGAGAACGTCACAAATGTCCCTTGATATTACAGATAGAACCGATACTATGTTAACAGGGAGGTGCACCCCCAACGATATCAGATCTTTGTAGAGCTTTTCTGTTAAAATTGTATTATGACTACACGAAAAGAATAAATGATTTAAGTCCCCGTAAGACTGCCCATCACATGGGCATGCTGGGCTATCCTTTATGCCAATTTTATACAAATGGGAGGGGAAGTTGCCATGATTTAATTTTAAACGGGTGATAGTTGTTGAATATGATTTGCTGACATTAAAAGATGTTATGTGTGGAATTATTTGCGGTAAAGTGGGATGTATTAAAGTATATTGCGTAGGTGAAGTCTGTGTAAACCGATCCCAACTTTGTCTCCACAGAGTCCTGGCGTGAAATTTGAATTGATTATTGACATCGTCAAGTAAGGCAATATTCTTGTTGACTGCCAGAAAGGTAGCTTCTCTAGCCAGGTTGTCTACAATCTAATTACCAACGATTCCTGCATGGCCCTTTGTCCACACGAAGTCCACTAAGCATTGTACTTTCGTTAGATCCAGAAGATGTTTTTCAATATAACAGTTTATTTAAATATGTAACAGAGACAAAAAAGACAAATTGCAATAAACAGTCAGCGTATTGCGTGGTGTAATAAAAAATAAAAGAATAATGGGAACCGTTTAAGAACATTTTTTTAAATAACCGCTGAGCCTTTAAATATATTTATTTAACTGCTGGTTCATTGGAAACTTAAAAATCTCCAAATACGTTTTCTGTACCTTATACAAGTAACAAAAAATTATGTATCTTTAGAAATTGGCAACTGGTATGAATGTTAAGTGGGACGAAACCCGATTGATTCAATTTCTTTGTGTAGTTTCTGTTTTGTTATCTGCAGCAATGCAATTGAAAATATCGCCTGCAGTTTCGTTACATAAATGTCAGCAATCCGGTCTGGCCTGTACTCAATACCGCAGTTTCAAGAAACGTTTAGTGTTTTATAAAAACATTTAGGTGCGATAATAGTTGGTCTCTTATCCAAGGCATGTCCAAAATTTAACCAGGATATATTTAAAAAAGTATACTAAACAAACTTTTATTTTTTTTTATGTAGTTTCTTGAGTATGGATACACTTGCGCTATAGATCGTGAAACTTTCTGCTTCCTTGCTGATAGAAGTATTTTGACTGCAACTCTGTTCCTTATAAAATCCTGTCAGGGGTTCAATCGAATGAAAATCGGAGGAAGCAAGATCCCAAATGTATATAGGGCAGAGTAGAAGGTACCACTATAGTTTAGTTACATCCTTATTGGTTTTTGCAGCGTTATGAGGCCGAGTGTTGTCTTGGAGTAAACCCACAGATCTTTGACGTATCTTTCTTTTGTGTCTGATCGCCCTCTTAATTGCTTGCCTTAAAAGTGCTGAGCGACGTTCAGTTAGAAAATCAACCACGAACACTCTCAACAAATCCAAACAGAATGGTGCCATTACCTAACCAGATAAAAAGGTGTTTGTTGTTTTCGGATTGAAGATGTGGTGTAACACCACTTCCTGCTAGGGGATAAAATGATGTACCCAGGTGTCGTCAGTTGTCAAAATTAACCCCAAAAATACATCTCCTTGCTCATATCGTTACAGCAAGGAAAAAGCTATGCCCAAACGATTCATCTTGTGTTCTTTGGTCCAACCTGCGGTCATTAACAATATTTCAGGTGGTTTTTTATAATTTCTTCAAGATTTCCAAAATTAATTGGTAAGCTTTTGGACTGTCATGACCTTTACTATCCAATTTTTCCAAATCAAAACAATACATTTTGATTTATTGTCTTGGTTAAATGATATTGCTTTTCGTCGCTCATGAGACTCCTATTTGAGACAAGTTTTTCCTTCCTTAAAGTTTTCAGACCTTTCAAAAACCAGACTTTTGGAAAGACAATTATTGTGCAAACAATCTAGTAGTAGAACAGCCAAGCGGTGTCTTAATGACATGTTAATACAAGGGCATAATGCTCATTGGAAAAAAGTTGCAAGACAAGCCCATTCTAGGGCTATCCTGTCAATGGTCTCCAAAGAAAAGACAGACGAAATGCTCAGGATGAGCAGAGTAGAAATCAGAGCAGCCACAGGACTCGGTCACAGGACACCGTGGGCTAAACAAACACTTCTACATAATAGGGCTCTCAGAGACCGATATATGCAGAGGATGTGGTGAAGAAGAAGAAACTCAACCTTCACATTAGGTGGGTTTTTTAATTTCCCATTAAAATCGGAATTTATGAAATCATTCCTGGTTATATTTGAACATAATAGTTTCGTGAATCAACGTTTACATGTGATAACATAAGAACACATTCTCAAACGACGATACATAAAATTAAGTAAGTAATTTATATTCTAATTGCAAAAAAAATTAAATTACATTTAGCGGAAAATTGTTGTTTAAAATACTTGAGCTCGTTGAATCTTGCTCAAATAGGTTTTACAATAAAACGAATGTAGTTTAGTACGCAAATTACTTGTTGCTGCTGCAGCTAATTTAAGAATTCGATTATCTTAAGTTAATGTTTAGTTCAAAGAGAGATAATTGTTTAACCAAAATACATTTACGAATTACCTAAATTTAAATCCTGAATATCAATGAAGTAATTTGATATTTTGCAGTCCACTGTTGTACTAAAATGGGGGAAATACGAGCATTATTATTTTCAGTGCTAAGTAATATGGTAAATTAGCGCGTTTGATGTTTATCGAAACACCTCGGGCTAGTCGAGGTATCGATTATCGTGCACAATAACCGTTAACAATAAAGGAATCTAAAATATTCTTTTCTTGCAGAAGCAAAAGCGATAAAAGCATGGCCTGACAAAAGAACACGAATTGCTAATCCCCCACGAGCATTTTAAAAATTTATTTTGTTTTATAATCTTCGTGGCTTTTCTACTACAACGTGGAATTGTATATTCTAGTTTTGCGGCTATGTAAAGGAGTGTAGGAAAATTGAGACTTATTTTATTATGTGGGTGTTTGTGTACGTAAGTGTATGTACATAAATATTAATTCAGGTTTTGTTTTCTTATTTTTAGAGGTGAAAATAAAATATGCAACTGCTTTGACCAATTCGAAAATCGAAAATTGCGTAAACATTTAAAATAAAAAGGTTTAGACCTATTTTCTGTAGTCTAACTGGGTAGACAGGAGTAAAACCGTGCAATTTTACAAATAAATTCGCCAAATAATACGAAAATCTACGAGTTTATGACAAAACATAAGCACAAGTAATTTGCTATAAGTAAATACATATTGACATCAAACAATAGTATTATGTTTTTTGCTCGCATTTATAAAACATGCTGTGATTCGAGTGAAATTAAAATTTAAATGATTCCAATTTAATGATTATTTACATCCAACAATTATGATAGTGGAGTAAGACCATTTATGGTGCAAAAAAAAAACACATGGGTTAAGTGAATTCTCAAAAAAATTATCGTCCAATATTTGCACATATTTAACATCATAGAAACATTAACAAACTTAGTAGACTTAATTGCTGTTTTAAAATCGACTGAAATGCATACCCTTGAATATCTCGAGACAAGAAGTTTATTCCAGCAGACCCAAAATTACTAAACCATGTACTGATATATGAACTGCACATGCTTCAAATATGGACTAGTTAATGTATTAGATGCTTCTGGAACTCTTTTACGACTGGCCTAACTGTAAATGACATTGGTGTCTATTGGGTTCATAGAAATGTGCGCATAGCCAGGGTTAACACCTTATGAATCCAGTACTCATGGGCGTCCACAGGGGAGAGCAAACGGAGCACATGCCCCTTTCTGGAATCGAGTACTTCAATGATGACCAAATGAAAGAGGGTCAAGTTAAAAGTTCCTGATGGTATCAGTTGTGAGCAATTTGGTCTGCAAGCTTTGCCTCCCCCTGGATAATTTTCTGTGGACGCCCATGCCAGTACTAAATGGCACTGGGAGGGCGATGCCTAGCTACCAAAGCTTACGTTAGTTATGAACAGCGCATGCGTGTAAAAATCCAAGCGCTAGTAGATGCCTTCATTCACGTACTGTTTTGACCGTACCCCAACTAGTTCATGTATTAATTTTATAACAGATGGAACTATCAGAAACTGTGCTAGAGGTCTTTCAAGATAAACTGAACTGTGACGCAGAAACCAAAACTAGTATAAAGCGTTAATCACTGCTCCACCTAAAAACATACGCCTATTTCAACAACAGGGATATTACTTATAATGTTATAATAATATAACGTTTTTAAGGAAGTCTACATATCAACCGCCATCCCCTCTCTTTGTACATTTCGCGGTTCAGATTATCTTGAAAGACCTCTAGAACGCGATATCGATACTGCGCAGATCCTGATAGTACATTAGATCGTACATAGCCTTGCTGGAACAAACTTAAAAAATGATGAACTTAAGCCACTTTCACAATGAAAGATCCAAATTTGCCTAGTTTCAGACATTAAAATGTATGTAAACACCAAATTTCGCTTTGAGGCAACTTTTAGAATCGATTACTACACTTCAAAATTATCACAATTCCAAGTATCTGCTAGTGAAGTTCAGCTCTGGAATATATTATAATACTGGAATTGTCTGATTCTAAAATTTAAATTTTTTTACGACTCACATCTTCCTGGCTGGATTGCTTGGCCTTTTCAGTTTTTATAACGCATCGCGGTTTTTCCAGTCGAGTGAGCAAGCAAAACTCATCCTTACATCGTTTTATTACCAAATAGACAAGCTGAACCTGTTTTCCTAACTTCGGCATTTGTGCGTTTGAAAGAGATGCCGCGAAAACTTTAAACAAAATAAAACTATGCGCCACACTTGCATAAAAACAAAAAGACATCGCATTAAATTTGACGGCTGCGCTTCAATTTGAAAAGTGTCGTTTAGCTTGTGTTACGAAAAGGCAAAGCTTTTAAAACACACTAACTTTATATTTAACAACCCCGTCTGCTTAGATTTATATTCCAGGTTTTATCACTCTAATATCTGTTAAAACGTTGAAAGTTATAGTAAAATATTCCGTTCAAAGATTTATTTAATGAGAAATTTAGCACCGAACGTAAAGTTAAAAAATGTTATACGCTTTTCATATGCCACTTAAGATGATACTTTTCAATATGCTGTGTTGAAATGAAATTTCACTGCAATAGTTAATACTACCCTAAAATCTTGAAAAACAAAAACTAACATCGAAACCTGATTACTTCAAATCTCACTTTATTTGGTAAACTTTAGAATGAAGTTCATCGATATTCTCTAAATATCTTAAATGATTCTGCTGCACAGCCATTTAACAGACAGATCATTATTTTAAATCACCAATGTAACTACCTGGTTGCTTGGGAGCCGCATGAAAAATTCGAACATTCAAATAGGGACTGTTAAAATCTGGAAAATGCACCGGTAGAATAATTAAAATGTTGAATCGTTCAATGTTGGAATCACCCTTATACAGGGTGTGTAAAAATCTAAAAATTGGCGGAAGCACTACACGTGGTGATGTCTTCGTAAAATTCTAAGTCGAAAATCTTGATACAAAAATGTTGTACCATGCTTCCTATGGCCTCAGGACCCATTAAAAGAAAAAAAAATTGGCAACATTGCATACATTGATTTGCGTTTGGACATTTTTTTATCAGCAATTTTTACTTAGGTATTTACAATTTTTGTTCGAACTGAAAGCCTTCAGTTCGTAAACATAGCTGCAAACTTTTGGGTATCGTAAAACACAAACTAGAAATAATTACGAGAAAAACAGAGATGACAACTAATGACAATGTTGCCATATGTATTATTTTCATTCAAATCAGTGATTTACATATTTTCAACACCGATTTTTGAAAGGAAGAACACAATATCTAGGAAAAAATACTATTCGAAATTTATTTTTATTCCAAATCGCAGTTTTTTCATTAAAAAATATTAAATAATAACGCTTATTAAAGGACTAAATGTCAAAACTTTGACGACCTCTTGCAGACACAGAAAGCATGGTACAATTTTCGTATTAAGATTTTCGAGAATTTTACGAAGACATCGCCACGTGTAGCGCTTCCGCCAATTTTTACACACCCTGTATATTTGGAATAAGAAAAAAATAAAGAATTTAAATAGTTCATAGCCAACTATAACTTCCATTTTAAAAAAGTAAGATTGTCTGAAAAAACTGCACGTTTTTGGTATCAACCGTTTCTCTATATCGAATATTAAGAGAAAACACATGTAATTCCATCGAATTTGGACCACCCTGTACTAGGTTATTGTATTTTTCATAGGTAAAACGATGCTTGTGATTCAAAATTATGCAAGTTTTCAGTTTTCCCCAGAAAGTTGGCGACTCTAGTTAACTCTTAATTTAATAACTTCTGTAACTCATCCCTACTTTGCTAATTAAACCAACTCCCTAACTCTTATAATAACAAAATTGTCCATGAAACGCGGTAGACTGTTGTCACCGTGTAAATTGTGGCCGGAATATTAAAGGGAAAATTTCACATAGTCTAGGCACGTAGAAAAAGTGTGTTTTGTGAATTTATTTCGATGACAAAGTATTCTTGCAAAGGATATTTGTTGCTATCCATCGGATATTTCATTTTTTGTCGTGAAGGTCCAGGAAGGGCTTCCACGCATGCTATTGTGTCGTACAAACCAAATCTGATTCACATCATGTGACGAGTAACGTCAGTGGCACGCTTACGATAAGAATTACTTATTAAAACTTGTCGGTTAAAATTACAGTATGCTGTATTATTTTGTACCTAATTAGCTATTACTGAAAAATGTTTAAATTATTTAGGTGATTCCTTTTGAAATATTCACTTAGACAAGAAATATTTAAACAAAAGCATTCCTTAATGATTAAGCTTATGTAGATATGTTATTAAATAAAACAATTAATCAAATTTCTCATTTGTTAATTGCGTCTTTATTTACTTAAGCATACAGTTTGTACTCTACAGTCGAAACCGGCTTTTAATTATATAATTAGATTAATAACAATGATACTACCGCCTTCATTGTACAACCTCAAACAATGAATGAAAGTCATGTGGGAACAAACCACCCAAATAAAACTAGTAAGGAGCACTAAATCGATTCAATGAAAAACCTACCCGTTGCTTTCACCAAAACACACCATTTATTTTCCTATAAATGGATGAACACACATTGATGGGCACATTATTAGATGTACATATACAATACCGAAGACGTAAAAATGTATATTTCAGTTTTATTTGGTTCATCGAAATTCAAAATGCATTTATCTTGAATAAGGTATGGGAGTAGAACTACAGAAAATGGTACTGAATTAGGGATCTTACAACTTAGAAACAATGTAATTTAAAAAAGAATGTAGAAAAAAGGAAGATCCCGTAAACTACACAAAATGTTTGAAATTCGAGTTTAAGCATGGGAATTTTGCCTATTACAATAGCTGCAGCATTGGTTTAAATTTGTCAATGTCTAAATTTGCTGGTCATTATTAATCCGAAGGGAAATTGGAATGATCTCAAACGGTATCCGAGAAAATTAGGAAAAACCTGAATATAAGATCTTTGAAAATCGCCTTAGACTCCTCTGAATTACGAAAGATTTCAAATGTCTTAAAACGTTGCCCAAGTAAATTTTAAAATCGTTTGAGTTTATGTCGTTACCATGACAACCAATCAACAAATCCAACATTTTGAAAGCCGATTAATTTTCAAGGGTAATATAAACTACTGCATAAGATTTTTTGATAATTGCTTACCGTTTCCAAGGAAACTTCTAACAATTTCTCGACACAAAATGTCATCTGAAAATTTTCTGTGACTTTTGTGGAGTGAAATTGGACAAATGTTCAGTGAAACAGGCAAGCAAATATCAAAAAAATTTATGCACTAGTTATATTACCCTTGACAATTAATCGGCTTTCAAAATGTTTGATTTGTTGATGGGTTGTCATGGTAACGCCATAAAAAAATTATGCACGAGTTATATTTATGAAGACTATTCCACGGTGAGGTTAGCTTAGGCTAAACATTGACGTATCTGTCACAATTGTTTAATAACGAAGAAAAACGCCATATACTGCGAATTTTCTATTCATTAAATAGAAATTCAACTTGTTTAGTACCAAAATACTCGGAAAAAAATACTTTTTTTCTACGTTAGACAAAAACTTAATATATGCAATATGCATACATAATAGTAAACATACTAAATTTAACAATAACACAAAAACTTATAAAAAAGAAAACAATGAAAAAAAAGTTCAAATAACTTTTCACTTTCTGCAATGCATAACAGCAAATGTTTCTTAATATTTAATTACAACGATGGGGTTGTTTTCCAAACACGCAATTTTACAAATTTGACAGTGAATGTAGAAGTAAAATACCATGTGTGATACATAAATACATTTAAAAAAAAGTCTACTTGATTATGTATACAGCAAATATTGTGCCTATAAATTAAAGTTGGTTGTTATACAACAAAAACGAATTGACCTACAAAAAAATCGGCGTAAAATATTGCTTCGGCAATGGTTTTACATATTTAAATAATTTTTTACTCCAAAGAAGTTATAGACTATTTTCAAAAATCGTATTTTGTGGTTTTTCTTAATTTTTTCAGATACCGTTTGAGATATTTCCTATTTCTCTTGGGATTATTAATGAGCACTGAATTTAGCAACTTTTCCAAATGTAAACCTATACTCTAGCTATTATAATAAGCGAGATCCCCATGCTTAAAATCGAATTTCCAACACCCTGTATACTCCACTAAAGGGAATTAAAGTAATTGTTCTATGTTTTTAAAAAATATCTTGCATATTTGACAAAAATATTATTATAAAAAGACATCGTTTCTGTAATAACATTTTAACTCGTATTACGAAATGTATGAGCAACAAAAATTGGAGTAAAATTGGAGTAAGCCTGATTAATTCTCACGTTAAATCCGACCCACTTGTCATTACAAAAGACTGTCTTCTACTGAAATTGTTGGACATACAAAACGAACTCCGCCTCATTACACTTTTTCTTTACAATATTTGAATTGTATTTAAATGCGTTTAAAATGTCGTTTTGATTAATTTAACGCTTACCTTTTAAAAAAGAATAAGGCCATTAAATAATTCTGCTTGAACATAAAGAAAGTAATATTTATTGATTTTGTATCATAAAAATTTAAATATAGATAGTCATGCTGAGAGGAGGGGAATAACTTGAACATATTTAAAATAAAATCTTTGAATATATTAACCGTGTTTTTATTCTCAATAAATTTTGCTTACCCCTCGTATAAAACCTTTGGTATTAAATGTTTTTAACCGAAGTCCCTGTTGGTTATAATCATGGCATCTTTCATATCGAAAACCGATTACATTACAAAAAAGTGAACGAACTGAATTTCCAGGTATCCCATAAATGCGATGGGGTAGATTTAGATTCCATCGATAGCGCATTAAACGGTGCAATAACATTTCGATTATTGAAATGCGGTACTTTGTAAACGCACAATACAGACTTTTAAACACTTTTATCCCTTCCGTTTATTTCTGAATTGCTATGTTAAGTCAGAAAAATCGATTGGTTATATCGTTCTTTTTTTATTCATGGCAGATTTTGTCGACGAAATAACGCCTTGAATATTTTAGAAAGTATGAGTTATTCATAATTGTTTTAAATAAAAAATGTCACGTGCGAATATGTATAAGCTTTTGTCGCAAAAACAATACAATTGCTAAAGAGATACTGGATTAGATTTTACACATTTTTGGCAAAACCAACAATAATTTTAAAATGTTCAATAAATTCGATCCTATAAATTGTAATTTTATTTAACCCTATATTTGTTAAATTTCAGTAAAAAAAAGAATTTTAAAAATGCCTTCTATTTAATATGAAATTTAAAAAAACAACCCCTATATGTCAGTAAGTAGTTGCAATGAATGTTTAAATATAAAATATAATTCAGGAGAAAGTGTGTACTTGAATAGTAATGAAGTTTTAAACCATCACGCATGCATCTACTAAACTTTTTCAGTCCTTTGCAAATCCGTGAAATTTGAATAAAATCAGCATAATTATAAAAACACGAGAGTATAGCGTAAATTTAAAATGTACACAAACATTCATGAAAACAAGAATTAGAATCAAATATACAAGCGTTGAACAGAATGTACCAATTTAGGTATGGTTTAAATACAGCAATAAAGTTGTAAGGCTTTATTAATTTTATTTTATTATATTAGTTTTCGTTTAGTTGGCGCGGTTTTCCTTATTTATTTATGTTAAACAGCAAACACGTAACTTAAATTTTGTGAAAAAAAAATCGATTTTATAACATATTCAAGAAATTCGATTGTTAACGTATCAAAAAAGGTTATGCAATAAATTCCAAAACGCTATCAAACGCGCAAAAATTACCGAAAAATTAAACAGTAACCAAAAACTTACCAGATTTTATACAGGGCGTTTCTTAAATATTGCGAATAAAATCGAGAGGTGATTTCTTATCAAAAACCAAGGGGGGTCTCTCATATAAAAAAATTTCCCTAGACGACTCCTCTAAAGGGGAGCAGTAAAATTATGTTTTCATTTTATTTCTCAAATTTGGATAAATGTAGTAGAATGATATTTGGTAGATGGTTTGTTCTTATTGAAAGATTTCCCATAGTGATATTTTTAATCATCTCCCACCTTCACGGAGGTCTGAAAAGTGGAACCACTATTGATTTTTTTATCAGAACTTTTTGTTGGATTAAAATTTTGTAATTTAAATAAATTTTATTCAAAGCTTGATTTATTTAGAAACTTTTTTATTCTTTAGTTTTTCTCGTAAAACCTACAGTTTTTGAGTAAAAAATAGAATAACTAAGATGAACCATCGAGTATTCCAATATAAAACGATTCATTTTGGTGGTTGCTATGGTTTGTTTATGTTCATATTGGGTAAAAGTGACTGGTGTAATTCATTTTGACGTTTACGCGGCGACAACGCTTTAACGCCCGTCAATTCTACCCAATATGAACATAAACAAACCATGGCAACCTCCAAAATGAATCGTTTTATATTGGAATACTCGATGGTTCATGTTTAGTTATTTTATTTTTTACTTTAAAACGGTAGGTTTTACGAGAAAAGTCAAACATTTTTTTTTTAAATAAATCAAGCTTTCAAAAACAAATTTTTTAATTGCAAAATTTTAACCCACCAAAAAGTTCTGATAAAAAAACCAACAGGGGTCGCACTTTTCAGACCCCTGTGAAGGTGGGGGATGATATTACTATGGAAAACCTTTCAATAAGCATAAAACATCTACCAAATATCATTCTCCTACATTTATTCAAATTTGAGAAATAAAATAAAAATCCAATTTAAGGGGTTGTAACTCCGAAAGGAGACGTCTAAGAAAAAAAAATTATATGAAACACCCCTCTTAAGTTTCGATAAAGAATCAATCACCTTCCGAATTTTTTTGCTATATTAAGAAACACTTTGTATAATAAACGTGCAATGAAAATAACTACTTTAATATTTACATTACTTATTAAACCAGTCAAAAATTGGGAGTTCTAAAATAAGTATAAATACTGCCTACATACACATATCTTTAGCTGGGAATCGGTATTAATATTTTTGAAATGCACTGAATATGTGAAAGGTTGTCTGCGCCTTTATTTTTCATGACTGCATGTCAACCTGTAAATTAACATTACAACAGAAATAATTCGAGAAATATTAGCTGTGAACATGAAACACCTTCAATACTTTTAAGACATCTAAATTATCTACACGAAATTGTAAAAAAAAATCATTTTACAGTTCGCAAAAACATCTACAACATTTTTCCCAAAAATATTTTTGTACCATCAAGTATGACCGATTTATTATCGCCATGAAAGTTTTTTAAAACATTAAAACATCACTGAATAGGTATCAGAAAGGGGAACAATTTGTCTAATTTAAACTTCTTTGTAGCTCTTACCGTTTACGAGATCCCAATAGTGGCCCTTCTATGTGAATCGCCCTGTATATGAGATAATTACGATACAAGGACCTTTTAACCATTGCATGATGTAATATAAAATATAACAACTCACAATGAAAAGAAACCGTTTGTTTTCAAACCAATACATATAAAAAAGAGACAGAATATAAAAAATTGCCAAAGTTCTCCAATTATTCGATTAATTTCGTTAAATTTACATACAAAATTACATACATTAAGTAAATTTGTACAACAAGAAGTCCTTATCAAGATATAGCTAAACATCGCAGACTGTATTAACTTAAAATATCGATTGTCAAGTTCAATTTATTAATATTCCAGTTGGAAAAAAAATGTGCATTGTTATTCGTAAACGCCACTTGCAAAAATTAATATTAACATTGTTTTTTTGCAGCACTAAATTAAATTATTTGTACAAATTCCCCAATAGCGTTTAAAGCTTTCTAATGTTTGAAATAATTCAGCTGTGTTTGAGTTACCTCTTTTCATGCGTTCAAAACATATCATTTTATTCGATCTAACCCAACGATTTAAATGTAAGTCTGGCGTGTCAAAATACCAGTAACACGCTTTAATTTGAAACGAAAAGGGAAACGCCAAATATGTGGTTTAATCAAGTTGGATCCAACGAAATACAAACAATTAACAGTTAATAACTAACACGATTATTCTATTGTACAATGCGTTTAGTCCAGGCTTAGGTTTGGTTAGACATTTATTTGGGAAGATTAAATGAAAAACAAATTTTGTTGTTAACGTAAATGTCCTACGGAAAACAGGTGAAATCGACTTAATAAAACAGCTTGACAAATACCTGCATAGAGCAAATCAGAACTCGGTTACGCATTACGGCACTAATATTAAACGACACGCAAATTATCAGGTATAAGTAGGGTTATCATACGTCCTTTATTATAAAGGACAGCCCTTTATTTGAAAGCGATATCCTTAAGGATTTATTTATTTATTAAAAACTCTATTTTCTCCTTTATTAAAAAAAAAGTATAGCATTAAACAAATTGGAGGTTATTGTGCCGGCCACATATGGAACAATTGTGTTAGTATTGGTATAAAATGGCTTCCAGTCCAGCTGACTTTAACAGTAAATATTTATTCATACTTTTATGTCCCTCCAATACGAGTTGAAAATGTTTGTGATGAAATATGTTCAGGATCAAAAACTAGTAGGATACAGTACAGCTAGGTAGTTGACTCTATTACCGACTTTGTTAAGGATTTTTAAACTGTTTGCGCCTCTCAAAATACACTTCTTGGAGCAGGACAATTCCGACAATTCTCAAAATCTTTTTTAATGATCCCTTCGCTAAAGCATGTTTTTTTTTTGCCACAGTCAAGCTATAACTTTTCATTAAACACATTCTGAAAATTACATCCCAGAATATTTCAATGTGCGAAACTTTTATTACTGTAAAAGAATTTAAACTGCAATTATCTGAACATAAAACACAAAAGGTTTTACTCGTGAATGTAAAAAAATTATTTCACAATTATTGGAAAGGATCACTATCAGAATACATAATCATTTGTGCAATCATTTTATTAAATTTGTATTGATTATCTATTTAAATCAATATGATATGACTAAAAATGGTGACATTGGCCTGATCCTTTATTTCTGATACCGTTTTTAAAAAAGTTTTAAACAGAAGTGGGTGATCATTTGGATGAATTTTGTTTTACCACAAACTTTCTACTTAAAGAAAAATAACATGAATGGCAGCAAAGTTCAATAACTGTTGAAAGAAAATGGGTTTTAAAATTTCAACATTTCTCTGAAATTGTAGTATCTCTTCTATCATTAATATTTTTGGACCAATGAAGAAAAAAAATCAATTTAAAATCAATAATTTTTCTACTACCACTAATGTAAATTACTCTTGCCGTACAGCTTACAAGCTTACATGCATAGGAAGTGAGTCCTAACGCACGGTAAGCAAAACGCACACTTGTCTAGAAATGTCAAAGTAGGCTTACGTCACAATTGACAAGACAACGTATTTACATAATAATAATAATAATAATAAAAATCTTTATTGTCCACAAACAAAAAATGCCATGAGACAAAAAGCTGCTGATCAAAGCAGCAGAACATTGAATAATACATTATAGACAACAAAAAAAAGAACAAATAACAAAACAAGCCGTTAACAAAACATCAACACAAAAAAAACAAATTATTTATAACAAGATTACAGATAAAATAAAATATAGGGACAAAACCACATCCCAAAATCAAATGAAAATCATACATCACAATCGAGATATTCATCTAGTGAGTAGAAAGCGTTTTCAACCAAAAACCCTTTCACTAATTTAGCAAATCCCTTTTTCCTGATTGCACCTTTATATGTAGGAGGTAAATGGTTATACAATTTTATTGCAGTATATAGAGGTGATTTTTCAAAATTGGTTAGCCTATGCAAAGGAAATGAGAGATCACTACCATGTCTAGTATTATAACTATGGTACGATTTATTCTGACATATTATGTCATAATTTTTAAATATGAACATTAACGATTCTAAAATAAGAAGTGATGGTAATGTTAAGATTTTATGTTTAACAAATATCGGCTTACATGAGGAAATGTAATCTAAACGAAAAACAGCTCTAATTACTTTTTTTTGTAATAGAAATATTCTGCGCAAATGATTACTGTGACCTCCCCAAAAGATAATTGAATATGATACTCTAGAGTAAAAGTGCCCATAGTATAGCATCATCAAGGTATCAATGCAAACCATATCTCTAATTTTAAATATTTGATATAATAAGGGTTGAATTTTGTTATACAAATCATCAATTTGTACCTTCCAATTAAGACATTCATCAATGATGATCCCTAATAGTATAGCGTTGGTAGACTGTCTTACTAAAGAATTATTTAATTTGATAGCTAAACTATAGTTTCTCTCTCTGAACAAATTAAAGTAAATAAAATTCGACTTGTTTACATTTATACTCAAACAATTTTTTCTAAACCAATTATTAATTAAAAAAAGATCTCTTTCAATTTGTTTTTGTAAAATTTTTTCATTTTCACAATTGAATATAATAGATACATCATCCGCATACATGATAATATCAGATTTCAGGTTTAATAAAAAAATATCATTAACAAAAATAATAAACAATAAAGGACCCAGGATAGAGCCCTGAGGTACACCTTTTTTTATGAAACAAGGATCAGACAACCTCTCATTAATACGTACATATTGTATTCTATCACGTAGATAAGTTTTAATCCAGAGCAGTGCATTACCCCTAATGCCAATTTTATATAACTTATCTAGTAGTAAGGTATGGGATGATATCATGTCGAAAGCTTTGCTTAGATCAAGAAAAGCAGCCACTGTTGACTTTTTTATATCAATATATTGATAAACGTAATTAATTAATTTGCATAAAGCATCCTTGGTAGATTTGCCTTTCATAAAACCATATTGTTTAGGTGACAGAATATTATTTAGTGTTAAAAAGCTATAAAGTCTATTATAATAGACTTTTTCATAAATTTTAGAAAATATAGAGGTTAAACTTATAGGCCTGTAATTATTAATGTTAGATGCATCACCTTTTTTAAGAATAGGTTGAACTACAGTAATCTTTAGGTTATTTGGAAAAATACCTTCTTCAAAACTTTGATTAATTAAAATAGCTAAAGGCTTGGAGATGAAGTTATTTATTTTTTTTATTATCAGGTTCGATAGATTGTCAATACCACATGCATTAGACGATTTTAAATTACATATTATGTTCTTGATTTCAACTTCATCACATGGAAAGAGATAAATAGACTTGTGAAAACTTGGTAAGGTATTAGAATAAAAATCTTGATTATTGAACATCGACGGTATATTTGAAAAAAATGTGTTAAAAGCATTACCAATTTCATTGTCATTGTAAATGGTTTTATCTTCAATGTTTATTTTACTAAAATCGTTTTGCTTTTTCTTATGTAGCGCCCAGTTGTTATTGATAATATCCCAAGCAGCCTTACTTTTATTCGAATGTTCTTTAATAAAATTTGCATAGTAAAATTTTTTAGCTAAAATAATTACTTTTCGATAAATTTTTTTATAGAGCTTATAGTATCTACAAATCACCTCGTTTTTTGTCATGGTAAGTCTATATAAGCATTTAAAGTTGGCAGATGATATTCTAATACCCTTCGTTATCCAAGGTTTATGTTTTGTATTTTTCTTGTCTTTTTTATTAATATATATAACAGAGTTGTTATAAACATCTTGAATTTTTTCATGAAAAGCATTGAAATTATCGTTAACGCTGCAACTAGATTTAATTAGTAAATTAAAATTTACTTCTGAAATAGATTGTTCAAATTTATTTAAGTCTAATTTTTTGATAACAGTGTGTCTAATAGCTGTTGGCTTTATTGGGATATCAATTTCTAAAAAGAGAGCTAGGTGATCAGAAAAGTAAGTAGAAATCGTATAAGTTTTACAAAGATGCTTCGGCAAATTAATATTTAAGTAGTCAATAGAGGTTCTCGACAAATTAGTGATTCTTGTAGGTTCATTATTAATTACAGGAATATTGTAATCCAATAAAATTTGATTAAGTTTTTCTAATATATTTGATGAATTATTATCGATGTTAAAGTCACCACCAATTAAAATAAAATGATTCTTATATTTACTACTAAAATGAAATAGAACTTTATCAAGCCAATTCAAGAAAATACGACTTAGGCCACAAGGTGATCTATATATGCAAAACAAAATAATTTTAATTTTTTGGAATATCAACTCACCAAATGAATACTCGATGTTATCTTCATTGCAAAGTTCCAGTTTGATATCAATACTGTTGACGACAAAGTCATCTCTAACCATTATCAATGTACCACCACCTTTTTGTGCCAATCTACTTGAAAAATTTACTAATTTATAGTTCGTGATATTTAACATAGGAATTTCATTAGATTTTAGCCAGTGTTCCGTTATTAAAACTATATCATATTTATTTACTTCAAGAAATACTTCGAGATCAATTGTTTTATATCTCAGACTTTGCATATTAATATGAACTGATTTAAGGCTACTAGAATTAGAAGAACTATTTTTGTAACTTAATTGCTATTTATTTTGTGATGAGTTTTCATATAACTCCGTATATAGTTTCATATTTTCAACTGCCTTTAAATACATGGGACACGTGTATATTACCCAAAAACCTGTTATAATCGTAGGTATTATGTGATTGTAGAAAAAGTATGCCACAAAACACGAGTTGCAAAGCAGTTACGCACTCGCCACTACACGGCTCCGTGCGTAATTTTTCCACTCGTGCGTAATGTGCTTCCTAAAACTCTTTTTATGTAAAATACTATTGTACACGACTATTTAATACCATGTTAATATTTTTTTATATACCATTTTAATATGTTTTATATAGTATTTTTGTATTTTTGTATAGCATTTCGGTATTTTTATATAGCATTTTGGTATTTTCATACCTATATCATTTAATTTCTATCCACTAATAACTAAAACATAGTACATATTACAAAAATCATTACTTAGAAACCAAGTTTTTAAAATGGGTTGTAAACTACAACGAACATTTTTTATTCATTTGATAATCGTGTGATTTAACTGAAAAGGTTCAACTTTATAACCTCACCGTATAATATGTCAAGCCATTGCTTATGAAGCTTATTTAAATCACCCTTAACAGTTCTTTAATGATTTACATTCAGATGTGAACATAAATAGAATCTTTAGAGTGTAACCTGTGCAGAAATACATATTTAATAGCTATATTCAGACGACGATTGGCAATATATGAATAAAAGTCGTGCCAAGAACAGCTTTGGACCTCCCGGTCGCGTTATTATAGCTTCTAATATATTGTTTCTGAAATTGAGTCTTGTTAAATTTCGTACACGGTTGATTTTGAATTTAATCACATTTGCAGTTATTGTAGTGATAAATTTCGTGCATAATCCCTTTAAACCTTTTTGTCTTCTACTCCAGCTGAGCAAGAACTTATAAATAATTTTTATAACTTATAAATTAGATAAGTTTAATTAAGCATTTTGCGGGGTTGTCACCTAATTCCGGCCACTATAGGAATCTCGTTTTATATAAGAGATAGTTTCGATTGAGTTAGCAGAAAGTTACATTTGAACCGTTCGTTATTAAAGTGATGTAAGTAAATTTTTGGTTAAAAAAAAACTGAGACGGAAGTAATTCATATATATTTACCATGTATACAGGGTGACAATAATCTACATGTGTTGTATGGGTAACTTTGTTATTACAAGAGTAACAAAGTCGGTTAAATTAGCAAAGTTGGGCAGAATTTCAAGACGAATTTAATGCCATTTTGACATTTGGTCTACACCTTCAACTTTTTTAAATATTTTGAAAAAACCAAAAACAGACGATTTTTTCAATGGTAAATAATTCCACAGCCACCTATGTTAAAACCAAAGTGTGAATTGATTCCTTTAGATATTTTTACGTAGAATTAGAAAAAAATATTTAAAAAGTCATAGCTCACTCGATTTTCGAGATATAAGCCAAACTTGACTTTTTTTAAATGGCAACCATAGTTGGCTATGGGTTCATTAAATAGCTTATTTTCTTCTGATTTCAAAAATGTATGGGTTGTCATATCTATTTCCATTAGTTTTCTTACAATTTGCAAAAACCGAAATTATTACTAAATAGTATGTGAGTGCCTTGGAACTGGAGAGCATTTTTTGTTTTTTTTAAATTAGTTGTCAAACTAAGTTCTGTTTTGCTGCTAATTACTGATGTGAATGTGTTAAGTAATTGTGATAAAAGTTTAAAAAAATAAAAAATATGGCTTATTCGAGGGAAGAAAAAAATTATATGTTATTTTGCTACTACAGTTGTAATCGTGATGTAAACGCAGCATCGGAATTATATCTACTAACATACATGGAAAGAAGGCAGCCAGATAAAAGATTGTTTGCAAAACTCGAAGCTAATTTAAAACAGTATGGATCATTTTCTAAACCAAAAGATGCCAAAATAAATTTTAATGAAGATACAGAGGTACTTGTTTTTGCATACAATACTTTTAAACCAACTGCATCTGTACGAGAAATCGGACTTGAGTGTAACGTATCCAGAGAACAAGCAAGAATAATTTTAAAACAAAATAATTTTAATCCTTATCATCATCATATTGGAAATACGTTGTACCCAACAGATTTGGATAGAATCAATTTTATTTACTGACGAGGCAAAATTTACAAACAATGGATTATTTAATAGAAAAAATCATATTTACTGGGCGAGGGAAAATCCACACTTAACGGTTGAAAGACGTGATCAACATGTTTTTAGTATCAATGTTTGGTGTGCCATTCTTGGTACAAAAATACTCGGTCCTTATTTTTATGAGGAAAATGTAAATTCAGAGCG